>JAECUM010006216.1:0-100383 GCA_016617855.1 Megalonaias nervosa
TTGTATTATAACAGTACTGAGTGAAGTGACTCTTGCATTGCACACTCTTGTCATTTGTGTTATAACAGTACTGAGTGAAGTGACTCTTGCATTGCAGGCTTTTGTCATTTGTATTATAATAATACTGAGTGAAGTGACTCTTGCATTGCAGGCTTTTGTCATTTGTATTATAACAGTACTGAATGAGGTGATTCTTGTATTGCAGACTCTTGTCATTGTATTATAACAGTACTGAATGAGGTGACTCTTGTATTGCAGACTTTTGTTGTTTGTGTTATAACAATACTGAGTGAAGTGACTCTTGTATTGCAGACTCTTGTCATTGTATTATAACAGTACTGAATGAGGTGACTCTTGCATTGCAGACTTTTGTTGTTTGTGTTATAACAATACTGAGTGAAGTGACTTGTATTGCAGACTCTTGTCATTTGTATTATAACAGTACTGAATGAGGTGACTCTTGCATTGCAGACTTTTGTTGTTTGTGTTATAACAATACTGAGTGAAGTGACTCTTGTATTGCAGACTCTTGTCATTTGTATTATAACAGTACTGAATGAGGTGACTCTTGCATTGCAGGCTTTTGTCGTTTGTGTTATAACAGTACTGAGTGAAGTGACTCATGCATTGCAGACTCTTGTTGTTTGTATTATAACAGTACTGAATGAAGTGACTTATGTATTGTACTCTCATCATTTATACTATAGCAGTACTGAATAAAGTGAAAAACCCATCTGTAATGACAATTATTGTCCATCACCTGCAAGTAAAATAGACCACCATCTTACATACATATGTACTAGTAGAATATAAAATATATATTAATATTTAAGGACAAAATTTAATGTAAGTAAAAAGAAAACAATCGTTCTGCATTGCAGAATCTGGATACAAGTTAAAATAAGATAGTGCTGTGGAGTTTTCCCTAAAATTGTAAGAAGTCACTGTCATACTCCATGCAAGGTCACAGTTATGTAAAAGGATAATTTGAGTCATTGACCTGTTTCCTTATCACTTTTTAACTCTTCAGATATTTTTATGAAAACTTTACCCAGGTCCACGCCTTTTACAGTAGTCAAGCCCCTATATCAAATGTCATTGTCACCAGTTGGGAATAGCTTCAGAGACTGACTTGATGTGTAGTTTGTGATACCAGTCTTTTTGGGGCACATTTTGCAGAATGATTCCAAGATGTTAATTCAGATGTCTGGAGACACAGAAACAGATGAGGGAATAGGGACCCAGTCATTTCAATCCACACAGATTCTGAATCATAGGGGCCAGTGGGATGACGACGATGAAGAGTATCAGGAGGAGGTAGAAGAGATGGAGGAAGATGAAGATGAGGAAGATGGACAAGAGTTTGAAGATGTGAATGATGTAGAGGAAGCTGAAAATGAGGAGGGAGATGAGTCAGCAGAGGAAGAGGAAGAGTTGACTCAAATTGAAAATAAATTGGTAATTAATGAACTCATAAAATTTGGATTAAAAAACTGATTGATGTGTTCTTTCACCCTTTGATTTTGATATAGAGTTTTGTATGAACTCTTGATTTGTTTGCCACCACAGCTTGTTATGCCTCCACTGCTGGCATCTTGTGCATCTTGATTCGGTTCTGTATGTACTCCCAGTTCTCTATCCAGAGAAGTAATGTTAGCATGACAGCACACAAACTGCTTTACATAGACAAATTAAATTGTGGCAGTCATATTTGTGTGCAGTTGTAGATGACCAGGTTATATTATCAGCCAACTACAGAAATTGTTTATATTTTTTAAATTTTATTGTTTACACATTTTGCATTTCTTGTGCATTAATTTTGTCATATCCCTGTTTCCATACATCAGTACATCCATACGCCCATCTGTAAGTCTGTAAGTCCAACCAGTGCTTGTTAGCAAGATGGTATAACAACTATGCAGTGTAGACAAATGAAATTTGACAGGCATATTTGTATGCATATGTTGATGAGCTGATTAGGTCGTTTGGCCATTACATTTAATTTTATCCAGTTTTGGACTCATTTTGAACTTTCTGGACTTTTTTGGACAATATATTTGTTAGCATAATTAACCAAAGACCACTTCAGGCAAACAATGAAATTTTGTGTGCATGTTTGTATGCATGTGTGGATAGCCTGATTAGGTTTAATGCAACTGTAGTAATATTTCATGTTGAGGCATAACCATGCGGTATTAGTATTTATAAACTTGTAAGATTTATGTTAAATATACCATTAAGTACAGCAGGCTTTGCGTTTTAAGTTCCTGTATATTGTGGTACCAGGATTCTGGGCCTATGCTGTCATATGTTGAAGTTGGGTATCCCACTGGGCTATTACATGATAGCATAACTTAATTTTTACACAAATATTCACAAAGGAAAATAATTATTCAAATAAATCCAAGATATATTCTTAATGATGTCCATCAGAACCGCTTTGGTGGCCTAGTGGTTAAAGTGTCCGCCTCAGATGCAGGAGGTTGCGGGATCGAACCCTGGCTGAGTCATACCAAAGACTTTAAAAAATGGTACTAATAGCTTGCTAGGCACTCAGCATTAAGAGGTTAGTGTTAGGACTGGTTGGCTTGGTGTCAGGGTAATGCGACTGGGTGGGACATCATGCTACATGTCTGCAGCATGATGCCCCAGTGCTAGACATCACTATAGACTGCCACACTGCAGACATCATAGCGATATGACTGTAAAATTGTTAAAGCTATGTTAAAAATCTAAAACACACACACACACACACATGTCCATCAGTGTGTACATCATTATGTCATGTTTCTTGTTAACACAAAACTTTTTTAGCATGTTCGAAACAGCATTCAACTTAGGCACTCTTTCTAAACCCTGTGGCTCCAGGACAAGGTTGAAGGTAGAAAATACAGATAATGCTTTTCATTTTCATTTCGGTAAAGTTCTTAAATTACCTTAGATAAATCATACATATAACATGTATACTGTTGTCCTTTAGGAGAAATATGTTGGGGTGAGTGGTTAGTTGGTTCCAAAATAACCAAGATGTGTTATCGTGGGTGTCAGATCAAAGGTCTTTGAGATTATTTAAGAATGGAATGGATTTTAATCCTCTCACTGACCAAGGGTCCCAAGCACATTAGTCTAAGTACAAAAAAGAAATAATTGTCATTTAAACCATATTTCTTTGGGCATTGAATTGAAAACTTTTGCAATTTAAATGCAAAGTGTTCTCATGAAATGTCTTTCAAGGTCAGTAACTTAACATTAGGATGTAGGTTGGCACAATTCAGAAGAGTCATCAAGCCAAATATATATCTTCGTTTTTTATTTTTTAAAATTTTTTAATGTTTAGGTTAATTCATTTTTCTTTGGTACAGTTTTTAAATAACTCGTGGCATCTTATGTATGTTATACTGCCTTTTTTGGCCCCTGGGTCCTTGGGTAAGGGGTCAAAGGAGTAAAAGAAGACATGGGTTTTCTTTGGTTTCATATAGTCTTTTATGACAGCAACACAAGTAGATTATTTAGTGCCATGGCAATTGGAGTAAATTGCCTTGCTCAAAGACATACCATGGTAGCTGACCTGGATTAATCCAATGGTAGGATTCTAACCCAGACCCTTCGGTTGCATGTCCAGCATGCTAACCACTGAGCCATCAAATCTCCTAAATCATTGGTGAAAGGGCAGGGGAATTGGTTATGATTATTTAGATGATACGAAGAGTGACATATCATTTATAAAATAAAGAATGAAACATAATTGATATCTTCTTGAATTTATATTTGATTTTTAAAAAAAACAATGTTATTTATATAGAGTCATAGCAGGACGACACATCAGAGATGTAACAGATTTTGTGTTCTGGCCTCTGGGTAACTGTGCAGGGATAGGTTGGGTAGATGGGGCCAAATGTTTGGTAGGGGGCTGAAAGTTTGATAGGCAAGTGGGATTGTTATTGGTTGATTTTCTAAAAGCACTGTTTTTTGGGCTATATAATGCAGAAGGAATGGGATGTTAGTGCATTTCCAAGTTTTGAACCACTGACCGTTAAATTAAGTGTCTGACATTTACCAATTAAGCTACTTTGTCTTGCTGGTTGAGGCATGGATATGGGGATTGGCAATGGTGAGTCTATTGACTTCAGATTGTTCTCTATCAGAAATATATACCAGTTTCAAATGAGATGTCCGAAAGCCAACAGTTAAATATTAAAGTACTTTCTTGGGCTACATGATTCTTTTCTTGGTTCATAAACTGGTCTTTTGATGCAGTCAGCATCATATCATTCCCACATGACCTATAAAGCTAGACTTGAAATACATTAAAGGTCTGCCAATATGAATGAAATGATACTCTGCAAAGATGTGAATCATTTATCATTTATGAGGATATTACATAACACAACTCTGAGTCAGCTAAGCCAGAGAAACAATTAAATCCCTGTGTTGTCTTCATAAAGTAAATCATTTACAAAGACAAAAAGTAGAGAAAGTTGTTTTTTTTTCTTTTGGTTGAAACTAATTGAATGATTTTGTTTTTGCATAGATAGAAGAAGATAAACCGCTAGATGAGAGACCAATCATGTCTGGGCTAACTGGTAAGGACAATGAATATAAGATGGATACATTTCAATTGCATTCTCTTTGACCAAGTAAGGGAGGTAAAAGTGATATATTTTACTGAGTTTGCTCTTTCAATAACATTTGTGGGCACCATCTTTAATCAGTTGAATTCATACTATCTGCAGATTACATTTGCATTCAAAATAATTTGAAGTAATACAGGTTTGTTGGAGATAGGAATATAAATTACAAATAGGGACATAAATTACAAATGTGGCTGCAGAAAGGAATACTGCTCAATTCAAATATGTTTGGTCTACAAAATGTCATCAATAAAAAGTGATATGTGTCCTATAATTACAGTACAGTTTACATGATTTTTCAACTCTCCATGCTTCATGGTGGAGGTGACATTAACATTTAAGTGTGTTCAGGTTTTTGCAAGTTGTTTAGCATGAATTCAGATAAGATAGCATGTTCTGTGGACGCAAGTTAAATAGTATGAATTCAGATGAAATAATGTGTTCTGTGTAACACTGTCAGATAGCATGAATTCAGATGAAATAGTGTATTCTGTAGAACAATTGTTTCAGGGAAGACAATGAATTGTTGGCTGGATAGTGAAGCAATTCTGGCTTGTGGATTAATGATGTCTGTTAAAGGTCCATTGGTCCATCTGTCTCTCAATAAGGCATTACAGCAGAGATCATGGTTTGCATTTGGGCCATTTTCTCATTCACCTGACTTGATATATAATGTTTCATGAGAAGTATGGCAGCTGTCAGTGAAAATTAGGTCACTTTGACCTATATTTCATGGTTTGCATTTTGGCCATACTGTCATCGTCAGTTTTCTTGTTTGTATTTGTGTAGCTGTTTTCTTCACCATTTTATAGTTACACATGCACTGAATCATGATTCTTTGTATTTCAAGGCCAAAAGACATTTGAGGAACTGTTGGAAGAACAGATGAAAGCAGAAGAGGAAAGGGTAAAGGGAATCTGAATATCTTGTATACATTTGGGTTGAAATGTTATGCTATTAGTAAATAATGATAGAAAATCATTGTTTGAAAATTTGGAAATGAGTTTTTGTCCAGCATGGTTAATTGCAGTCATGGAAGTTCTGGAAAAGTTTATAAATTACAGAAAAGCATTTCATGGGCCTTGAAAATTTTTGAAATTTTCATAAGTCATTCACAGTTTTTGGAAAGGTCATGGAATTTGTTTATTTTGCATTATCCAGTCACAGTTTCGTTTACTGACACAAATTTTACCAACCTGCCTAACTTCGACAATGAATTTGTTAGCGTAGGATCCCCAAAACTTTATAGTCAGACTACATCGAGGGATCTTACTGCCTTTCAAAATCATTCTACTCGTGATACTCAAAAGAGAGAATGACCTTTCCGATAGGATGAAGTATGCCCAAAGCCAGCTTTAAAATATGTTTTTGTATGAAATTTATGTGTTAGGTAATTATTAGAGGTTGTAAATTTATGTTGTAGGTACACTTTAAATTGGTAAAAAGGTCTTGGAAAAGTTTTGGAAAAGTCATGGAATTAAATTTTTTAAAGATTGCAGGAACGCTGGAAACACTTTCTTGCAATAAGTTCCATTATTAGTATATTTTTGGGTCATTTCTTTGGAAAATACAAATTTCTTGAAAGTTAGGAAATAAAATCTTCCCAAAAGGGTTAAATCTTCTTTTTCACAAAGAGGGCTTAACTTTTTTCTGAACATGTTTGAAAGTTCCTGCTTTACAAAAATCAGGTTGTAAAGATTTACCATTAAGTTTTAGAATATCAACTTGACCAAGTCTCTTTTGAAACTGACTAAGCATCTCTTGAAATTGACCATGAAAATTATTGTAAAAGCATTTAAATATCATGCAAAAGCAAGGTACACTGTGGTCATAAAATTCTTTAATAATTCTTCATGGCTTGTACAAATGAAATAATCATAGTAAAGTGCAAGTTTTATATTTTGTTCTTTCAAGACCAACCAGAAACTTTAGATTATTTGTTAACCGACTTTGTTAACTAATTTGTTGTTAAGGGCTATTCCATTAAAATATACTTGGAACCCAAAGAAGGCACTTTCAACGTGGATTTGTCACCCATAAATGCAGTTTAGAATTTTGTATCATTTTCATATGAACTCATCGAGTAGGCAAAGTAACTGGCATATATTTTTAAAACAATGTCTTCCTTGGTACCATGTATATTTTAAATTTTAAATTTAAATGGAAAATCCATAAGCTTCATCATTCACAGTTGGAACAGGTATTGAATTCTCTTTTAGTAATAGTGTAATGGTGCAGATGAAAATGTTCAAGTTGAATATTCATATGTTCATGACACCTTTATTGAGACAAGTTATGTCCATGTAAAAACTGATGGGAAGCTTTCTTACATTTAAAACATTAATGAATAAGAACAGAGAGTAAATCTTTTCATTGATAATTATTCCAGTGTGGCTTCCTCAAGGAATAATGATCAAAAACCTGCAGTACTATGAAGGTAATTTTTGCTGATAATTATTCTGTATTTTCAGCTAAAGCATTCTGGAACCAATAATGAATCTCCAAGCCAACAGAAAAGGCCATTCCTTAAAAAAGGAGAAGGTTTATCAAGGTTTGCATTGAAGGGAGAATCAAGAGCACATACGCACCCTGCCAAGAAGTCTTCAAGTAATCAGAAAACAACATTGACATGCAAACCAGCTGCCAAACCTGGTACTAGTCAAACTTCACAAGGCAAGTCTTTAGGGAATCAAACACAGTCATCCAAAAGTACAAGCACACAAGCAAGCAGTGAGGGGAAACCTCAAACACAAGCTGGTGGTCAGGGTAAAATGCCAGCTCAAGCTGGCAATCAGGGAAAATCTCAAACCCAGGCAGGTGCTTCAGCGAAAACTCAGACACAGTCAAAACCTCTTAAGGTTGATCAAAAGGTAAGAAGTTTATACCCGAGTTAACTTCGTCTGATTTTCCCCCATTCATTTTTCAGCAGGAGAAAAAAATTTTAATTGTTGCCCAAGCTTTCTAGACTTTTGCTTAGCTCACTTCTCATGGAATGTTCCTTAAAAAAATAATGCTGTGGTTGCTTTATGAAATCTGGTAAAGCCAAGAATTTAGATGTAAGAATCGGAAGTTTTGCTGTTAGAGTCGAGCTTAGTCCTGTTTTTTCTATATTTTACCTTCATAGTTTTTATATACCGTTTGCAGTTTTAACATCTTTACCACTTATCTTCTGTTTTGTTCTACTCTGTGATTACTGATTACATTTATTTGAAAGGCTGTATCTTTTGTCTTCCTCAAGTTTCTTTTTGGTGTTTTTTATCTTTACATTTTTAGAACTTGCCTTGTAATTGGGGCTCAATCTAGCCAGTATTTTGCTGATGTGTCATTGAACCTGCACACACACGTGCATACACACATACATTCATACATGACTGCATTATGAATAATGATGAAGATAGAACATACATGAAAGCAAACGAAATATAATTAGGCTGATAGTAAATAGAGTATTTATAACTGCATAGAATTCTTATCAGTTTGATGACTCATTAACCTTGATGATGATATAAATCATAATGTCATGACTTCATTTCTCTATACACCTCTCCCTTGTTAACTTATGAACAGTGAGGTCCATCAACATTTAACACAGCATAAGCAAGGTCATGAGATAGTGAAAGGGACACAAACTGGTTGGTGGATGGGAAGGAGCAGTGCTAGCAAATTTCGCTGATACATGAGAATTATAATATTCTTTGCCCAGCACAAATATTTATATAATGGATTTTAATAATAATGGATGTTAGAGCGTAAGAAGTCACTTAAAATCAATGAATTTATGACATATTTTTTTTATGTAAACCAAGTTGACATGCAGTACTCACAAATTTGTGTCAGTGAAGTTGGAGTTGCCTCCCCCTCATTATCAAAGCATGTGTATCCATCATAAGCAAACACAAATTAACTAAACTTCATAACTAGAATTACACCAGTGGAGACTAGCACATGAATATGTTTGCACTGGTTAATTCCTCAAGATAGCAGTTTTAAATGGTACAATATCCTTTTTCATTGGTAATAAATAGCAGTAACAAACTACAACTCCATATCATTTGTACTAATAAAAACATATCAGATGCATGGCCCTGGAACTACTAAAGTTTGGTTTTTTAAAAAAAAATGACTGAAAAGGACAAATTTATTTGTCTGTTTAGAACTTGCAAGTTATTTATGGACGTGTCACTGTAAATTTTGATGTGCAATTCACACATTGGCCAGAAGAAATACGTAGGAGTTGTCTGCGGTGTGTAATTGTAAGAAGAAATTAGGTTAAGGCATCACCTGGATCTTGTCATGTATTATAATCACCTGGAGACAATAAATCTGTTAATTAGCTTGTATCATCATCTAACAGGACCATTAGGTTCCCAACATTTGTCAGGATAAATCCATCTTTACCGTGGAATAAGCACTTAATCAGGTTCTTATGGAAGTGCATGAAGGCATTGTCATGATGGTCAATTTACTCTTTTCACATTTGAATAGAAGAGGGCATATCACATTTATGATGATAATATTAAAATCAAATTGAGAGATAAAATTTAAACAAATACAAGATTCCATTGATTGGTATTTACTATATTTCTCAGTGTTGCCACCAGTTGGCATTTACCAGCATTTACATTGGATGGTATTTCATCCTTTTTTTGTGTGTTATTTATTGGGTAAAAATACTATTGTTAATGAAACTTTTACAAAATATACTTTTTAAAATTTGCAAATTTCATGATGTCAGTTCCAAATTTATGCACATTAACCTGTTTTGAATAGTAAAATGAGTGAAATATCAAGGTTTCATTTCTCAGTTTCCTTCATAATTTTTTCATGTGAAACAAATAGACACCTTTTTTTTGTATTTTCTAAAAGAAATATGGGATTCACACATATGTTCACATTTTAAGAAGGAGTTTGTGAGTTGAGTGGGTGTCTTCAACAGTGGAGCAGTGTATGGGTATTCATCTTACGATTGGAAGAATGACAAAAAAAAAAGAGGGTAAAACAAAAGAATCGTAAAAACATACATTCAGTAATTTATTTGCCTAGTTTAACTTTTTTCAAAAACTTTTATGCAGAGATGTCTCTACTATTCATTTTCTGCTTATTATGTTCTCTCTTAATTCTGTTCACAGCTGTCTCTCAAAAAAGGCACTCCAAAGTCCCCAGTTAGTCCCCAGATAGCTGCCTCATCAGCTAAAACCAAGGAGAAACAGAATGCATCTAATGCTGACACAAGTGGGAAACAGGATAGAAGACCAGGGCAACAAACCAATGTGGTGCCCACCCAGTCAGGAGTTGTCAGTCAGCCCAAGGAGGGAAATAGATCTGGAAGGCCAGTGTCACCTGGATCAATACCTGATGATGCCTCATTTATTGCCAGTTTAAAGGAACATGATAAAGCTGCAGAGGTATATCACTACTGTTACTACTATGATGATGACGATGACTCCTACTATGACAATGACAGTGTCTACTTCTAAAACAACTACTACTACTGCTTCTACTATGACTATTACTACTACTGTGATGATGACTATGACTTCTACTACTACAACCACTACTACTACTAATATGATGATGACTTCTGCTACTACTACAACTACTACTTCTAGTACTGCTATGACTGCTGCTACTACAGTGACTACTGCTAGTACAATGAGTACTACTACTACTGCATCTAATGTTGCCATTGCTGCTATTACTATGACTACTTTTATGACAGTGGCTGCTACAATGACTACTACTACTACTACTACAATGATGACTGCTACTACTACGACTTATACTACATCTATGACTGCTAGTTTGACTACTGCTAATGTTGCCATTGCTGCTGTTACTATTTCTACTACTACTGTTGATGCAGCAGTTACAACTACTGCTAGTACTGCTACTACTGTCGCTGTTCCTACTAGAGCTATTACTATTACTACTTTATCTGCAACTGGGGCCCCGAGTGGCTGAGTGGTCTAAAACGCTATCTGGTACGGATCACTGCCATCTCAACTCTGTCTGCGTGGGTTCAAGTCTCGGATTTGGTCAATGTGAGTATGTGAGAAGGCTTGCCAGTAGCTTTTCGTGGGTCGGTGGTTCTTTCTGGGGTTTTCCCGGGGTTCTTCCTCAACCATTAATACTGGCTGCCATCGTGTGCTGAAAAATGGCGTTAAAACCTAATACAACAACAACAACATTATCTGCACCTTCTACAACAGTTACTATTCTATTAAAATGAATATTAATTTTATTTTATGCTTGACTCTAGCCAGAGTCTTAACTGTTTTTGCTGGAAGCAACTATGAAATGTTTATAAATGGAATTAGAGAGAAAGGGGAGTTTGTTGTAGCTAAATATGTTTATTATGTTGGTATTCCATAATTGTTTTCATGGTTGTGCCCTGAACACCTCCAGTTTTGGGCCAAAAGTGGCATTTTTCTGTTTGTGTCAGCTGTCACCTTTTGAGTCACATTTGCAACATACACAGTTAAATATTGTGCATTTCTCCTTCAAAATATATTCCCTGATCTCATTAACAGTAGGAATATAATCCCTACTAGCTCTCAAATCCAACCCTCCCAAAGATAAAAATTCATCTTTACTGTATGTTATATGGACAGTGGGCAATAATTCTTGCCAATTACCTCCCCTTGCCACCGGCAGTTAGTGCTAGTTTCAAGCTTTTGCTCATGAACTGACGGTATTGTTCACTTCGTCTCCTGAAATTTAATGGAAATTTATACTACTTTTCATCCCATCCGTTGTTATTTTCAAATGTATTAAGAATTATTCTGTGGGTAGTATACATTATTTTTTTGAATTTTGACCATAATTACATGAATTATTTCACTTGTTTTAACTTAGTTTTTGTGTTCTCAGATCACATGGTTCTACACTGTCAGTTTATTTATCACCCCTGTTAATAGAGGGTGTCTTGGGCATTCTTAATGCAGTTAACAGTGCATTTTTTTTCTTTCTTACTTTCTTGTTTCAGAATTCAATTATAACTATTTATGCTAAATGCAAGAATTCAAAGTCAGCAAGAAATCTCATGCCTCGTGTCTTGCATGTACAGTAAGTACATCTTAAGAAAAACTGCTAGAAACCGGGAGTGATATGCAAATCAAATGACCAAGAGTACTGATGTTTTGAACATTCACCTTATATTGAGTCTTTGGCCAGCCTTGTGGGGGATGCTATAACATCTGGTGGAATGGAGGAAGCTGCAACATCTCCTCCCACCACCATCTACATTGTATTTGAAGTTACAGTTGCATCATCTGGTACAACAAGCAATGATGAGTTGATTATTTCTAGCAATTTTTGCCCGTCCTTCCATCTTCTGTTTTAATCAAGAATTTAGACACTGGAGGAAATCAATTCTAGGCAACCCAGGTGGTGTATTCCCCCAACATGCCCACGCATGGCTTTCAAGTTAGTGAGTCTGGGCACATGCTTTTTATCATTGACTTGAATGTACCATGCTGTTTTAGCCACACCTCAGTTTTGATGCTTACCATACTGTTCAGCTGTCCAGCTCTCGATCCATACTGTGTAACCGCACCTTAGTTTTGATGCTGTCTCAGCTGTAGATGATACCTTCCAGCTATCGGGCTTTTGGTCAGTACAGTTTATTGACCATATGGCTTCTGTTACATATTACCCTTTGCCTTGTCAAGTAGAACCATGGAACATTCTCTTTGCCAGGAATCTTACTGATGGATCCATCTGTCTGCCTAACATTGCCATTACTCTGGAAGTACAGCCATCTACGTTGCCCTCTGTATGCCTGACACCCATATTGGCTGATTTTGACAAACCATCATTACTGATTTGATGATGTCTTGCAGATACAGCTAACCAATTACTCAGGGCTTTCCCTCATTGATGGTATCATGATCTGTGCCTCCCTTGGAATATATTGTCTGCATTTCACTTGTGCCTCAACCTGAATGATGTGCACACTGAATGTGGGGATAATCCTGGTGATGATTTATACTCAGAACGCATCATGGAGTGGACTGAGTTTGGCTTTCAGATAGTAGTTGAGGAATTTATGGGATTTTGCTGACCTCAGAATGTTTGCCACCCCTCTTTTCTACACTGGCGTATGGGGTCAAGGCCTCATTTGACTTTGACGATGGGGAAGGCATCCTTTCTTTCTGTCTTCCCCCTCAGTCATGGAAAAATCTAGGAAATTGACAAGAATTTATCTGCCAAGATCAGTGACCCAGGCAATTCCAAAACAGATCTCCTGGCGTTGGACAAGAACTAAGCTGTGGTCAGTCTGACTTCACTTGCTTGCTTGATGATCAGTAAAGGTGCCTTGCAGACCACATCAAAGCTCATTCGTGATATAGTGGTCACATCTTCATTGTTGGACTTGGCGTTTGGTGATTTCAGGCTTGCAGACATGGCTGACAGTGTACATGCATGGGGGTCAATGGCCAGAATATCAGAGATAATTCACAGAGTAGCACACCATGCGATGGCGCATACTTTGACGGCTTCTGCTAGCCATAGTCATATGTGATTGAATGCTTGTTACACTTAACTTTACTCATGCCCTGACCCAGCTAACCTCTCCTTTCTGATCATCTCTACTGTTTGGTGGTAAGATAAAGGAGGCAAGTGTGGAGGCAGGCAGCCCAAGAGGTGCCTCTCCATCTCTCTGTGTGTGCAGCAACCATTGCCTTATACATCATGTCTGACTCATACTGAAAGACATAATGACCAGAGACAAGGGGATGGGATTGTTCACTGCATAACCCTAAAACCATCTGTGATCCCAATTCTACACATGGAGACAATCTGCAAATAAGTCTCGGAGGCAGTCATATTGATGGGATAGGAGACATAATTTCTCTTCCCCCCACACCCTACTTTCATACCATTGCCTTGTGTCCATGACTGCCCACAGACAACTATCTGAAGGTGTCTCACTCTTGTTTTTCAAACAGCATTAGATCGAGCTCTTTTACCAGGCGAGTGGGCAATCCAGATTGTCTTGGGGGCTTTGGTTCTTATTTTGCCAACCCCTCACGTTTTTTCCTCTCCATTCCTGATGGAAGTACCATCTGACTTGGTAAAGGACACACTTTTTCAAAGCAAATATCTGGGCATGTATGGAAAACAGGCAGTGAAGATTGATCAGAATACCACAGTCTCTGAAGTTTTCTTGCAAGTTTTTTTCTGGTTAGGATAGCCAGTGGCAGATTCAGATCAGTCTTTGACCGCAGTCATTTAAATCAGTTCATATATCCACTGAAATTCAAGATGAAGATGGCAAGATCAGCTTGCCTCTTCATCCATCCAAATGAATTTGCTATCCGTCTTGATCAGACAGATGCAAATTCTTGTGTCTGCATACTGCAGGAATTATTATCCATTTTGCAGTCTCTCTTCCAGCTTGAACACAAGTCCATGGGCCTTTACGAAACTTCACTGTGTCATCTCCCTGTTCCATACGACTTCACTTGCTTCCATTTCCAACAAGAAATGGGTCACAGCCAAGGAGTTTCTGCATCGCCTTGGATTGTTTTATGCTGCAGCTGATCTTATCCCCCTGGGTTACCTGTACATGCACTCCTTGCAGATGACCTTACCCTCTCAGTGGCTGTCCCTTTTCCATGCCCCTCATTTATGGAACCAGCATAATGGGTGAGATAGTATAATTCCTGGACTTTTGACACAACCATGGTTGGCTCACCACAGAAATACCTTTCGTACTGCTGTAACTGGGTGTGACCAGTATACCTACATTAACACCATCAGCAGCCAGTGGGGTTCATAGGACACAGGCTTCCACCTCATTTTCTTGGAGATGAGAGCTCTCATCACATCCTTTCATTTTTGGAGTGACTGTCTTCATGGCGCAGTCATGTTCTTCATGTCAGACAACACAGTGGTAGTGACAAACCTTCTTACACAGGGCAGTAACAAATCACACCCACTCCACTTTCTGAATTTGGAATTCAACCATACATCACAACATCGATGTCCAGATCATATTCCTAGCAGACTGTATATCTTGGCTGATTCTCTGTCAAGGAGAGAATAGATTCTTGATACAGAATGGTCCCTCCTTCCGTTGGTCTTTCATCACATTTGCCAGCTATGTGGGCATCTGATGTTTGATCTTTTTTGCAACCAGTTGGAATCACAAACTGTCCACCTTCATTTCCACAGTACTAAATCCCAATGCTTGGTTCTGTCATGCCCTTTCTCTCTGTTGGGAGGGTCTGTTTGACTTTGTTTATCCCATGATGATCTTAAGCCCAAAGATTATAAAGAAGTTGAGGCGCCAGAAGTGCAAAATGATTCTGATTGCCTTTTTCTGCTGGGACAAATCTTGGATCAAGGCACTTAATCTAGTGTAAGATCTACCCAGGAAATTTCAAGCCTGGCTGAATCTTCTTGACCGACATCAGACCCACATGTTCATCCTTTCCCAGATCATCTTCTTCATGATTAGGTCTTGTCCAGAGAACCTCACAGCAGAAAAAATAAACCCTCCAACCATGGATAGAACTGCACGAGCTAGTAGACCATCCACTTTAAATGCTTAAGAAAGAAAGTGGCACTTTTTCAAGGATTGGCTCCAAGTCTAAAAATATTGTCTCTTTGAGTGACTCTTTCTCACAAATAGCTTTTTCCTTTGCCAGGAAGAAGAGAAAAATTGAGTACAATTCGATTTAGGGTTACCATTCTTTGATGTCGGACATTCAGTCACTATCGCGAGGATCTTGGCCATAACAATGACCTCTCTGATTTGTTGATCAACTTTGACTTGCATTGGTTTAAATCGCTCTGTTTCCAAGTAGAATCTTTCCTGGATTCTGGCATGGCTGTATTCAAACCAATTCAAGCCTTTAGCCAGGACCTCACAGAAACTGCCTTCATGCAAAACCTGTTTTCTGATGACAGTAGTTTTAGCCTGGTGAGTCATTGAATTGCGTGCCTTCTTTATTGACCCAGCCTACCTTCAGTCTCGATCAGATGGCATGGCAGTCCTTATGATGCAACCAGGTTTTGTTGCCAGGACTTGGTTGCCATCAGTGGGCAATCAAAGAGTCATCATGCGACCTCTCTCTTGTACTCGCACTCCCCAAGAGGCTTTCAAACAGGATGAGGGCAATACACTTGGACCTTGTCTGATGTGGTCCGAACCAATTCATGGAGCTTGTAGATGCCTCTTTCACCAATTTAAACCTGGGAAAGAGGACATAACCCCTCAAGCCCGATCATCGTGGTTGAAGTATGCATAGCATACACTGACATCATACCAGAACAGAGTCGCCTCATGAAGATTTGTGCTCACAAAGCAAGAGCAATCTCTGCGAGCCTTGTTTTTTGACCATAATATCTCAATCAAAGATATCATTGAGGCCATCCATTTGCATGCACAGTCAACATTCTTGAGCTTTATGTAAGAAATTTGCTTCTGCAGTGACACACTATGGATCTGATAGGCCTGTCTCAGTCGCACAGGGGAATATCATACCCATTTAATGTCATCACAACCTTTGGATGGGCACCCTGTGCAGCTTTTGCTGGGTTTGCCCAGAAATTTTATGCATATGAAGATCTCATTATGTCTTCTTCCCAGACATAAGTCTAGTTGTGCTGCTAACAACTTAGGAGAAAGGGTTAACTTTCATATGGGGAATCTAGTCTTCTACCCTCAGAGGTTAATCAGGATGTAGGTAGGATGTTGAACATTTCCTCTGCCTATTACCCTTTCTTCAAGCATTAATATGATCGGGGAATATATTCAAAGGAGAAAGCAAAGTTTACAGTAAAATATGAAATTATGTTTTTCATATAATACTTATCTGATCACATTTCTTTATACCTTCCCATATTCCTCGCAATGTGAGCATCCTAATATGTCATGGTCTACTCAACTTAAAAGGACCACCATCAGTAGGTAGCAAGGGAAGGTAATAGGCAAGAGTTATGGCCTTCTGTCTATATAATATAGACAGGAAAGACAAATTTTTGTCTTTGGAAGAGCTGGGTTTGGGATCTAGTAGGGCTTATATTCCTAACATTAATGTGATTGGGTAAGTATTCTAGGAGAAACATAGCTTATTGAAAAATTTGCTTTCGTTTTTGCCTTTTTCTAATAGGCATATCATTGCATAATTGTCACTAAAGATTTTGTTTGAGGATTTTGTCCCTGACAAAAGTGTATAGACAATATATAGAGATCATTTTTCTGATGGCATTGTTATAATTTTTGTTTCTGTTGTTTTGTTGGCATAGGTGTCATTGTTATGCTTTTGCTTTGAGCTTATTTTCTCTGACACTGTTGTTTATAGTCATGAAACTTGATGGGTATTTTCATCTTGGAGGGTGCTATTACCAGGAACAAAAGTAGGTCACAGTGACCTTTTTTATGCTTCAGTTATTATGTTAAGTTTTTGCATTTAGCTTGTTTTTCTCAAACTCTGTTGTAAATGGTCATGAAGCTTTTGATGGGCATATTCATCTTGGAGGTGCTAATCACTGTGGTCAAAAGTAGGTCACATTGATCTACTTTTAATGCCTTGCAACTTGGCAAGGGTTTTGGAATGTGCCAGGAAGGAGCAGGTGAGACATAGGCAATTTGCAAAATTCTTGTTATGAAGGTTTTTGAAAGTCATGTTTAGGTATAGTAAATCATAGAATGGTACTAAGGTGAGATTTATTATTCAGGGACAGTACATGAAAGAATCGTTCCCAGTTGGGAAATATTCAGGGATAGTACTTCCAACCCATGTTACTGACTTCATTGCTTTGCTGCATTTTATACTCTTTTTGTAGTTGTTGCATATCTCATTTGTTTTAGCTGGATAAAGTTGATTTAGAGGAGTTTGAGATCCTGGAGCACTTTGCAGACAACATGTCCTTCTGCAGTAACTCCTCTCTTGTGGTCAGGGTTGCTGACAAAGATGCATTCAGAGCCAGGCTTGGCCTAAAGGTAGGTGTGGTCAACACATTTTCATTGTTCCAAATGGACGAATACCTATATCTTAAACTGGTCATGAAGTTTAAATGTGTGCTTTTGGGTTTAAACCTTTTCCTGAATGTTCTAGTAGTCAACAATCTCCCAGTCTTAGAGTTTCATCCATTTATGTCACCATTCTGTGAATGCTTGTTGTGGCTAATGCATATAATACATGGCTGAAACTTGAATTATAATAATAATAATAATAATAATAATAATAATAATAATAATAACTTCTTTTAAATGGAAATTATTAATCATCTGCTATGGCTTTGTTACTGTTATATGTAGCCTAATTTAAAACATTCAGTTTAGACTCTACTCTTTGGGTTGCAATCTATGATGTATCATAAATACAAGTGTCCTTTCTGTGCAGGGTTACCTTATGTCTTGTGTCATAACAATGAATAAAGTTACAACAACAGTATATGTGATGATGTGAAACCCATATCTTAAATGATTCTTATAAGCCAGGAACTAAATGTGAAAAGTTGAGTGCTAATAAACAAAATTCAATGGTATTCATGACCATACCCACTTTATACTGATTTATGACCATACCCACTATATACTGATTTATGACCATATCCAGTTTATACTGATTTATGACCATACCCACTTTATACTGATTTATGACCATACCCACTTTATACTGATTTATGACCATACCTAGTTTATACAGATTTATGACCATACCCACTTTATACTGATTTATGACCATACCCACTTTATACTGATTTATGACCATACCCAGTTTATACTGATTTATGACCATATCCACTTTATGCTGATTTATGACCATACCCAGTTTATACAGATTTATGACCATACCCACTTTATACTGACTTATGACCATACCCAGTTTATACTGATTTATGACTATATCCACTTTATACTGATTTATGACCATACCCACTTTATGCTGATTTATGACCATACCCAGTTTATACTGATTCATGACTATCCATTTTATACTGATTCATGACCATACCCACTTTATACTGATTCATGACCATGCCCATGTTATACTGATTTATTACCATACCCACTTCATACTGATTCATGACCTTACCCACTTTATACCGATGGACATTTTAATGAGGGACCATACAAAAGGCTTGATAATAATACAGTATTTGACATTTGTATAGTTGACCTTTTGACCCACTCTCTAGTACCCACTGGAGGAAGCCAGAAATTAAACCCTTGTACATTCTCATGGTTTGTAGAAGAAAAAATATACCATGTGAAGTTTATCTTTACCTACTGGTTGAGGGTGAGATAAAGTAATGGATAAACCACCAAAAGGTATCACAATACCCACAGAGCGTTTTGATGGTGAGTCTTCATGCAAACATACTTTGCTTTGTCATGAATTACTTGTGCAGTATGATTCTTATTTTCTTTGTCTTTAGGTTCCATTGGAGGTCCAGTCTTCTCATAACAAACATACAGGCTCTGCCGATGCAAAGTCTGAGAAAAACACACCAGAAATGGCAGGGTAGGCCCATTTCTATCAAGAGCATAAAAATTGAAGCTAAATCAATTCAAGCTAATGTCAGTGTGCAACATACACACAAGTGAGCACTGTAGCCCAGAGGAAATATGATTGAATGAAAATATAATTGTATTATCTCAGTGACAGGTATGTTTTAAATTCAGTCCATTAAATTACAGCACATTAAATCCCAAATGATTACCAACAACTTGCAATCACTAAAAAGAAACAAAATCAGGATTCAGTTAAAGATCAACTAATTTACTGTCATGATTTCAGTATACCTCAGAATGAAGTTTTCGTATGCATTGTTGAATTACATTCCTTCTAGAAGATGGTGATAATGTCTTTTTTTATCTCTTCTAGTGTCTTCATTACCTCTACAACAAAATCATCAAGTGAAACACCATCAGAGGCTTTTCCTCAAAAATTGTCTAGTTTGACAGGGAAGGTGTTGTCATCTGTGAATGAATTGTATGACTCGGAGAGAAGACATGAGGATTGGCAGCAGGAGGATGTGGAGGAGAAGGAGAAAGAGGCAAATGAGGGGGAGGAAGATGAGGAGTGGGAGTCAGAGAGTTCGTTTGATGAAAACAGTGATAGTGACTCTGATCTAATAGCTGCTCTTAAAAATAATTCTGACGTCAGATCACCTATGAAGATCATGACAAGAAAAGTGGCAGGAAGAGATATTAGGACTAGTATTGGACAACCTTTGGATACAAATTATTTATTACAGAAATTTTCAGGTTCTTCCAACACTGCCGATAATTCCGATATTCTTGGTGCTACTTTGGACACAGGTGCATCTGCCCCTAATGCAAAGTCTCCAGTTGTGATATCAAAGGAGATGTCAACACAAAAATTGAAAGCTTCAAGCAGTTCAAGGCCAGAAGGTAAAAAAGAGGTTACAGTGCAGAATAAGAAGTTTAGTTACATTAATTCAGATGAGGAAAGAGAGGAAAGTGATTCTGAGAAAGGAAGAAGTAAAAGCTATAATGTTAATTTCAGTAATGGCATTCTTGATTCAGATGATGATGATGATAATCATGATGATAATGATGATAATCACAAAGATCAGAAAAGGCAGTCTGGAGATACAAAAAAAGGTGTGAAAACCACACAAGATTTTGATGATAATGAAGCATGGGATGAGATTATGCCTACTGTAAAAATGTCGAGGGCAAAGTGGAACAAAACAAAGGAGACAAGCATCATGGAAGATGCAAGTGAAGAGAGTAAAGCACAAATTACTGGCAGAACAGGTTTGTTGATTCCTTTATTTCCCTGATGTTTCTTTCATTATTGCATAAATGACAGTTATTGGTAAAAAGAAAATGGAAAGTATATAATTTCTGCCTAGCTACCATTATCATGTCAGCCTAGTGTGGACAGAGATAAGAGTATCACTGAATCCAAGGCAATTGTTATGAGGCATATCTCAGCAAACTGTTAGTAAGCAGTCTGGCCAACCTACCACTGCCACTAACCATTCAGATAAATATCACTGCACTTTTCTTGCCAAAATATCGAGCACTTGACCTTGTAGCTGAAATTGGCAGTCGTCAGGTACTAAGTGCTGATAATTAAAGATATATATTTCTAAATCTTACTAAGTAACAGACTTAAAAGTGTATACTCGTCACTTTCAGCTCTGTTGAGTCGGGCACTGTTCATCCTGGCTGAAAATATACATAACCATTTAGGAGAGCATAACCATTTTGAACAAGGAGAAATCTCAACTGTACAGATTTCCACAGTGAAATATGATGATAAAAACTTAAATAGATCTTGGATATTTATCCAGAAACTAGTAATTAATAATGTTCATCATAGCATTTTGGATGGCCTTGATTAATAACAAACTTTATTTGGTACCCTGTTTATGGTCTTGAATTTTCAGATTTATCAATGGTACAATTCTTTCAGTGATTGAAAAGTACTTTGACTCCATTTATATCCATTACATGTATATCATCCAAGTGCTATAAACATTAATAAAAGAAAAAGGATACAGATTGTAACTGCTATATATACAGTTCAAATTTGTTTGGGTGTATTGTTAAGAGCAAGAATTTTGTTCCATAAGCTTTCTAAATTCCTAAAGTTCAATAAATAAATATAGTGGCTGTTAGAAACATCTTCTTTTTCTTTATATTTTTTTTTTAACACATAAATGAACAAAATTTGATAATTTTGATAATTTATAAAGCTTTCTACCAGTGAGAGCTCATGCAGGTTTGATGAAGATTACATTATGCACATACTTCTTTGAGTTGTGTGCCCTTGATCATCTTGGCCTGGCTTTGCTAATCTAAACCTTGTGACCATTGATACTTTTCATTTTGATTTAAACATTGGAGCTTCATCTCAATGGAAGCTCTGATGAGTTTAATGTCACGATGAGCTGTACATTGGATTTCTTGAGTATATGCATCACACTTCTTGTCTGAATTCAAAAAAATTTAGCTTAAAAAGATCTCTTTGAAGAGGTTTAGCCCTTGATTCACTTTAGATTGGCAAATCCTGTGGTTTGTGAGCACTAGCATTTACCTTTTTTGATTCCAATCAAATTTTCTCAGAAACTTCATGTCAGTAAGGTGTTAGGTGAATGTGATGGGTAAATTTGTAAAATTTTTTACACAGTTATGGCCATTGATAAACTGCATCCTTATGGCTTGTGAAGACTCGAGCATTGACACTTTTTCTTTGATTCCAATCAGACTTACAGTGGAGCTTTAGTGGAACAAGATTTTGCATGTAATTGAAAATGAGAAGATTTGACAGTTAAGGCCCATGTAAGACTCAGAATGGGCATTTCATAGGGATGTGTACAATTTAATATTCACATTTTCTATTTGTTTTGAACCTAATAGTGTGTAGCTTAATTTTCATTCTTGCATAACTTTTACACTTATCAGATTTTTAAAGATATTTTATAGTCATGGCCTTTGAATGCTGTTGCATTCAGATTCTTTTTGATTTCTGTCAACCGCATTTGCTAATAAAATCCTCCTTAGCAAGATCTCACATGCATTTGATGATCAGCAGGTTTGGACTGACTGACTGACTTTGAATGTTTTATTGGCTTGTGAAAATGAGCATTCATCATGTTAATATTTTGTTGTTGTTTTCAATCAAGTTAGCCATATTTAGCAAAATCATGGATGATATGAATTTCAGAAAAGATTTGACCATAGTTTACTGTATGTAGTTGACTTAGTTTTACATCCAGTTTCTATTCTACCAGTCTTCTAGTGGGAGGTTGCAAGTAACAGTTGTTACTGGGGTACAGGCATATAATTAAATTCTTGTAAATCATGATGCTGAATTTTGGCATAGTTACTATGCTTTCATTGTAAAACTTAAGAAGAACGCTTATATTCCATATATGATCTATCAGCGAGTAAATTATTAAAATGATAAAAATGATACTCTGCAAAGCTCAATTTTGAGAAAAATTCCCTTGTAGGTTCCCACTGTCAAAAGAGGACCACATTTACATATTGGAGTACCTGTGCAGTGATATTGATAAAATGAAAATGGTTTTAGGTTCAAGTCTAATATTGTGTACAGTTTACCTTCCAACAAAATTAGGTTCAAAATTTCAGTAATCATTTTCAGCCAGTCAGTGACCTTCATTTTTTTAAATATAGAATTTGTATTCTTCGACTCATGACTTTGTTCCCTGGCTTATAAAATATTTAATTTTATGTGACAACTACTATTTTTTTTATTATACATGCTGTTTTGAAAAGTATATTAGTTTTGTCTTTATGTGTGTCTGTACATGGCATTCATATGAATTTCTCTTCGATCCCAGAGGTAGAGGTAGACTGTTGCACAGAATGCTGTTTCATCTATGTTGATTGTGCATTTTTATTTTCAGTTACTAAATTACTCATGGTTCTTCATGGTTAGCCCCAGGGATTTTGGGAAGTGATAAGTGGTATATAAAAAAATAGGACATCACCTACACATGCTATCATGGGTGTCAAAACTTTAGCATGGAATGGGATCAAAAGGTCTCACTAAACCATATGATCGAAGGCTTTTGAGATTTATATAAGACAAAAAAGTATTTTTGACTGTTCATGATAAAGTTTTCAAACTCAGTAAATGCTTCTGCATGGGATATACACATTTTTCCCCCATAACAAAATTTCTTTCTGAACTGATTGACTTGAGCAGCTTGCAAATGTTTCTGGTCTTCCAGGTTTACTTTTCAATAAGCTTTCAGTATTTTCGGCTGACAGCAAGGACTGGCTACTTCAGCTTTTTGTCAACCTGACCAGAAACTTATCAGCTTCAGTCTGGTGGGCAGACAGCATCTTAAATGCTGCATGTATGTTGACAAAAGTTCTACAAATTTCAGTGCATTCACTGTGTTAGTATACCAGATTTTTAATTTATATTGTGTGATTGAACTTTGTGATTGAGGGCAGAATTTTGGCCTTCATGACTATTGTCACTCATTTTGAAAGATGTTTACTTCAATTTGAGCTCAAGACCTATCCTTGATTATGACCTTTAAAGGTTCTGGAAACATACTTGTTTGCAGTTTGATGTAATTTTCCGTTAAGATGATTGATTTCATTTCAGAAAATGCTATTGTGACATAGGTTAAGTGTGAATGTATATAAAGAAAGTTCTGTCAACAAAGTTTTCATTCCTATCTTAAGATCAGTCAGTGGAGTTATTTGCTGTTGTGTTCTGATATTATTCCAGGGGAATTTTTGAATCATTCATTGGAATTACAAAGTGCTCATTGCCTTTTGGACTAAAACAATTTTGGATTATATCATTGTGATACATCAGGACTGTTGGTACCTCAGCACATTCAAGATTGGATTTAATTTGTAACACACTATACTTTTGGACTTGTGATTGAACGTTTAGGATTATTTGGGATTTAATTAACAATGTTGTAAGTTCCATTTAAATTTTCACTTTGTAACTCAGAGAATTAAATTATCTGTTGTCTTTTGCAAAACTTGTTGTTCACTTTCTTTTTGTTACTTAGTTGAAGACCATATAGTCATAATAGTGATTTTCAGTTCATCCAGGATCTGAATTTCTTTAAAATATTTTAGAGATAGTAAAAATCATCGTTAAAATTTAAATTGATTTTGTTTCAGAATTGTTGTTATCCTTGGTAAAGATTCTGTTATTTCACATATTTGAGAAATCTTGAGTGGAACCAACAATCATTCACAGTGTCATCTTAGGTTGTAAATTTTGTTTCAAATACTACCCAGGAAGGGTTGGTGTCTGTGAAAAGGGCATGTTGCTTGAGAATGCTAGACATTTTGATATTTTGGAAGTAAAAGAATTTTTAATAAGAAAAAAGATATTTTGGTTCAATATTTGGTGGGAAAGGAAATTTTGGATGTTAGTGCTTTGGGTTTGATTGGTACATCTGTCTCAGTTTTTGATAGGAAATTAAAGGGATAACAGTTAAAAACCAGATGGAATTAGAATTATCAAAACTTCAGCTTCAGAAAGAACTAATGGAATTGCAAATTCAGAAGGAGGAAAAGGAGAAGCAAATGCAGAGAGAAGAAAGAGAAAATACAAATTCAGAGAAAGAGAAAAAGAAAGGCAGATAGAAAGAAATGAGAGAGAGAGAGAGAGATAGAAATGCAAATTCAGTGAGGAAAAGGAGAGTGAGAGGCAGATGCAGATAGAGGGGGAGAAAGAAGAAAGGGAAAATGGAATTGAAATTAAAGAATTTGAACTGACAGGCAGAGCACACTCCCCGCCCTTTACATGCAAGTTCAGGTTTTGATGTTACCAGAAATATTAGTTCAGTACCCTGTTTAAAAAAAGAAGTAGATAAATACTTTCCTCATTTTGAGAAAATTGCTGAAAACTTGAAATGGTCAAGAGAGAATTAAACTTTATTGTTACAAATTGTGCTTATTGGCAAAGCTCATGAAGTCTGCATTTCACATCGGAACAGCAAAGTGCTGATCAAGATGTGGTTAAGAAATGCTTCTGAGTTGGTACCTGAGTCATATCGACGGAGGATTAGGAATTGTACAAAAGAAACTTGACAATCAGACTTATTTGAAACTGAGCCTTTCCTCTGATCTACATGATGTAAACTGACGGCTATTTGTATGCAAGTCATTGATGATACGCATGCCGATCCTTACAGAGCTTGTAGTTGTTTCATTTGCCGTATGTCTTGTACTTTATATTATGACAAGATTCAGTTTGTAAGTTGAATATATCTGACAATTTTGGCATTGGCTGTACTCTTTGTTTACATAGTTTCTGATTTTGTGAATGTTTACAGGCAGTAAACTGAACTAAGAGGTTCACACATATAAATTTTGCAGTCTTACATTTGGTGCAAGAACATTATCCCATTGCAGGTCTCAGTCACTCAACTTGACAAACTTTTTTTTGGCTTCCTGTGGAAAAGTTGGCTCCTATTACTACCAAGGGTTTCAAAAACATTTCAACTTAATAGATGGGATATAGGCCACAACAAGAACCTGTCAGACTTGCTTCACCCAAAATCAGTTCCATTTATTCGCTGTGTTTCCAAATGGATCATCGCTTAGTCTCTGACATGACTCAACCAGAATCAGTCCCAGTTATTGTGTTCCCAACCCAGTCAGTCGCTGTGTTCCTAAATGGATCCTCTGTTAGGCTCTGACATGACTCAAGCAGAATCAGTCCCCAGTCAGTTGCTGTGTTCCCAAATGGATCCTCTATTAGGATCTGATATGACTCAACCAGACTCAGTCCCAGTAAGTCACTGTGTTCCCAATGGGATCCGCTCTTGGGCTCTGACAGGACTCAACCAGAATCAGTCCCAGTCAGTATCTGTGTTCCCAAATGGATCCTCTCTTAGGCTCTGACATGACTTAACCAGAATCAGTCCCAGTCAGTATCTGTGTTCCCAAATGGATCCTTTCTTAGGCTCTGACATGACTCAACCAGAATCAGTCCCAGTCAGCATCTGTGTTCCCAAATGGATCCTCTCTTAGGCTCTGACATGACTTAACCAGAATCAGTCCCAGTCAGTATCTGTGTTCCCAATTGGATCCTCTCTTAAACTCTGACATGATGCAACTCAGACAAGTTAGGTCCCTCAGATAAAACTTGCAGAAGATGCTATGCTAGAAACCATGCCTTTTGATAGTCCTAGCTTTGATCTGCAGGGTGAGTGAATTTCATTCCGTTTGTATAGAACCAGACTATCTCCATTTCCTATTGAATTGTTTAGATGTCTTTATCATGCGAATAACTTTCATAGCCAAGAACAGGTTGCCATCAGCAGGAAATCAGAAGGTGGTCATTTGCTCACTCTTTAGCCACTTTCTCATAATTTTACCTTTTATCAATGGTGCACCAGAGTGAGGGTATTGATGCTTCAGGTTCAGTTCTGTTGTGTCAGTTCTGTAAACCAAGTCATCCTCCAGTAGTTGAACATCTTACTGACAGCACTGGTAATTTCACTTGATAGCTTGTCTTGGGCTATGAACCTCACAATGAGCTGATAAATTCAGCAATGCAGTAGTAGCAGGTAATGCATTAGTGCTGTTAAGATGCTGTATTTGGGTGGTGTGGTAAAAGGTACATTAATTATGTAAAATACATACTTGTTGCTGTTGAAACATTCCTTTGTCCGTCTTGCTCTGATGTCCATTAGTATTGTACCAAGTCAAAAGAAGAAAGATATTCTGTATGTTGGATATGACTAAGAAATCAGACAGGGATCATGTTTTTTTTTTTCTTCTGGTCCTCCAGTTACTAATTGGAGAAGGGAATATTAGTCTTGGAGTGGGGACTGGCATCCTGGAAAGAGACAGCACTGCAATTATTAAATTATAATAGCTGGTAAGTATTACATAATTAAAACTAGTTTACCCTCCACCCCCACTTCCACCCCACCCCCTACCCCGCCACCTCCCTCATACATATTCACTCTGTTCAGATTTTATGTATAGTATGGTTGTTACAAGTGTTTCAGTCTAGTATGAGTACTGGCAGTTTTAATCTGGATGCTGGTACAGGGCTTTACTTTTGTTAGTCTTTGCAAATAAGGCAAATGTTGCACAGTCTACATTTTGTTTTCAGAAGAGAAACTAAAAGTGTCATCGCTTGCTGCTCCAGACAACACTCCACCCACCTCCAAGCTTGTAGAAAGACTCTTCCCCAAACTTAAATCTCAGCAAGAAAAACAGCAACAGAAGGTAATAAGGTACATTGTAAACGGTTTTAAGATGGTGTTATTGTATATTTTAAATTATGGATTTATCCTTTTATATATTGTGGCATTATATGTTTCTAGCTGATAAGTATTTTATAAATTCTGTTACACATATTTGTAATGTCATGTTGATTTTTTATTCAGCTTTCTTAATAGCACTCAGCTTTGATTTTAATTAGAATGATAACTAAAATTCATAGATTACATTTCATCAATGGAAAATTTAGATCTTGTACCTTTCATATGGAGCTAAACATATCTTCTCATCAGTACAGAGGTATTACACATCTGTGAAATGTATGCTTTTTTAATTAGTATTGTTTATTAGGATTCTGCATCAAGATGTGGGAGCCTTCAGTAATCACATTCCATGTCCATCCACTTGTCTGTCCCCTCAAACTTCTTGTAACCACCAAAGCTATGCAGCTGTTACACATATTAGATGTAATCTGGATGTACCTTTTAAAGCGTTTTCTTTTCAGGTCCAGTTTGACACCATTATTTCCCTTTTTTCATTAGTTTTAAATCTCCACTACAGATATTTGTAACCAACAATGGTCCGGAACTAGTCATCATTCTGATACAATTTGATGTTTGCATTTTCTTTTAGACCTAGAGGTGCCTTTTGTTAGGGCCCTATCTCCAGATGTGGTGGCCCCATAGTAAAACTTTTCCATCCACCCGTCCGTCTGTCCATCTGCTGAATATTATATAAGGCAGTATTACATCTCATTCTCAATAACTCGTGCACAATGGGGTCCCCACACTATAAGCTGGGGTGCAAGTTACATAATGACCTCAGTAAAATTAAGAAGGGGATGCCATCCCAGTTGGACATTGTGGAAATGGGAGGGATGCTGATGGTGCTGTTTACTGTCTGATTTCTTGTTTATAATCACATTGGGCTTAATTGTCAATGAAGAGTTTTTTTCTAATGAAGTTGTTCACTTTTCTGTATAAATTACCTTTATATTCAGTCTTCAGCCTTTGAAAGATTGTTAACAACATTACTCCAAGACATTAAACAATAAGTTAAAACATTGGTATTATGTGACTGCTTTTATTGTTGTTGGTTCACAACAAAACAAGATTCCTTTTTTTTCAAAAACTTGGGACATTTATTTCATGAAACAACTGTCAATGTAAAAATAGTAAAATACTGAGACTGTGATTTCATTGCTAGCAATAGTGAAACTTCTCATCTTTGAGGAAATCTCTTAGTGCCAATTCAGGAATTTTAAGTACAACACAAACGCTGGAACACGCTTCTGTATAATGAACCGTATCTGTGAAACAAAGCCTATAATCCACAAAGTACTCATTTCACTTTGGATGCCTTGATATCTTTGATTACATTTGTGAATGAGTAGGCTAATTAAGGCAGTTTAATTATATTACTTAATAATATTTATAACAGTGTTCAAGTGATCAAATGAAATATGTTGACCTGGCACATGAATGTGACCACTAGTTCTTATGCATGTAGGATTTGCATGTGTTTTAACTTTTTTCAAAAAATTCCACACCCTTTACTCGATCTGAAACAAAAGACCTAATTACCATGATAATACAAAGAATGTCCGTTTTTAAATGAGTGTAACAATACAACAAGATACTTCAGCAAATCAGAGATCAAAACATGATCAACACTTAATTAGGTTTTCACAGAAATGCAGGTGAAAATAGCTGTGATGGTAGAATGACATTTTTCACTTTTGGATACAAGAGGGCATATTGCATTTATGATGATCAAACTGAAACTGAAGTAAACGATAGAACTAAAATGCAAATTTCACGTCACAAAACTTATTTAAATCGGTATTTATTTATTGATTTATTTAAGTCTTGCCACCAGCATGCATCACTGATATTTTCATTGATTGACATTTTATGGAATACTGTTATTTGCAGTGTACTGAGAATGTTCTTTTTAAAGAAACTTTAACAAAATAATTACTTGTTATTCAAAATTGTGAATTTCATAATGTAAATTTAAATTTTCAGGTACTAACGACCATTTTCAATGATAAAACAAGCAATCTCTCAAGGTTTGATTGACTAATTTGATCGTGATTATTTTACTTTCAACAAATAGGGGTCAGTTTTTGTATTTTCCAGTTTATCTCTTTACCTTCTACAAGTACTTGTTGCCCTGCCTACTAAGACTGATAAGCAGCCTGCCTTCTAGCAGTTGTTTGTAGGCTGAACCCGAGAGCATCATAATGGCTGCCTGAGTGAGAGCTTCTTGAGTTAGTGCACATGCTGTCTACATTTTCTATATCAATCTTGTCCCATGCAAACTATGTAATTTAATGAAAACTAATATTTTAAACACTTATTAAAGTTTTGTGCCACTCATTTCCACCAAGTACATGTAATCCTCAGGAATCAATGTTTATATTCACATATTCATAATAAAAACTATACCTCAAGATATCTGTTGTGTTTATAATGTATATTACACTACTTTTCTCACCACTATTTTGCAGAACTGGAATATTTCTTCAGAAAAAAAACTGCAAAATTAAATCTATCTCCCTTGCATTTTCATCTAAATTAAATGTTGGCCCCAAATCTACCGTAAAGTCGTCCACATATAATGGTCCCACATGTTCTGACCAGAAAAGATCATCGCACATTTCATCCTCAGATTCAGATAAATCTGAAATGTCAGATGTCGAAACAGGACTTATACTAATGTCCGATCCTTCATCTTGAATTTGATGATTAAAATCAACGTCATTTGCAGTGTCATCACTTTCAAATCCTTCAAAACTTTCGTCAGAATCGTTGTCGGAATACATGAATGTTGCCATTTTGTTTTACTTTCACAATTGACCTCATTTTCAATGCAATTTCCCCCTTATATGCTGTAAAACTACTAAAAGAATACTTTCATCATTTTATGTAAGGACTATTTTCATTGGTTAAATATTGTTAAAAAAGACTGGATGTTTGTAATTTCATCCAGTGCAAAGCTTTAATATGAAACGTGTATATGTGTCTCGGGGGTTTCCCAACCCTTTGCGGGAAACGCATGTATGAGCCAGCGGGGATAGAGAGAGTATTATTAGCAGCTTGTATATGCATCTCTGGGGTTACAAGGCTATTTTTATGGTCGCATATATGTGTTAGTAGAAGGTAAAGAGTTAAAAAATGAGATCCATGCCTGACTGTGTTATAAGCAGGTTTTTGAGTTTTCTGGGTGTGAGTTATTTCAGGAGTAGTGTATATGAGTAGATTTTCATTTCTGATACTTTGCTAATAATAAAATAATCAAAGGATTTAAATGTTCAGCTCTGTTTTCATTACAAGCATGTGCAACGTGCTCCAAATATATTTAAGAAATGCACACTCCAAATTCATTCGCTTTCACTTTCTCTCTGATTGTAAACATGTTCGCATGTTGTAGCTAACATTTTTGTTTTGATCACAGGAGTCTAAAATGATGATATCATATATGCTCAGTACCTGTGTCTTCATGTGAGTAAACCATAACAAACATGATGTTTATATGGATAATGAAGAAAATAGATTACTTTTAAGGGCTATAACCTCCATGCTTTTTTGATTTTCATTGCCCATTGGTTTTGTTCTTTGACTTGCACCAAATATGCATGGGAGCAAAGTATACATAAATGTTACAGGGATATCAGAAGTTTCTGTAAAAAGAATAGATCAGTGGTTCCCAAACTTTTTCAGGCCACCACCCCCACGATTGTCCTCAGCACCCACTACCTTATCCTGTAAAAAAGCTATTATTCAACATTAGTGCTCCCCCCAGTAATCCCACTACCTCCCAGAGGGTGGTACCACCCACTTTGGAAACCACTGGAATAGATCAAAACACAACAAACTCATTAAATCTTCATGTTGTAGAAAATATTAGTAAGAATGGAATTCGCATATTTCACCCGCATGTCAAAAGTCACAATTTTCATCATAGACAAAAACCACTGTAGTTTGCACCTTCAGTTTTATTACAAGTGCCCTCAGAATTGAAATTGGCTGAAAAATGTGCTTAAATTAGAATAACTACCATAGCTATGGACAACCATTACTTAGTCAGGGTTACTCAAATCAGGTTTACTGCAACTCAGTGTTCTTTAATGGCTGAGCACTAAAGATGCAATTTCAGTATATAGTTGTCCCCATCTTGTATGGTCACCCTCACCAGCGGTCACCTCCTTTACACTGATAGTTTTCTTAGCACCAATGAGTTTGTGTACAGAAGTAGCCCTCGTAGGCAGTCATTCTTCCTTATGCGCCATAATACCAGCATTTTAGGCTAAAAATATCAAATTTACATCGCCACATTTTATTTTAATATGTGTCCAGAACCAGTATTTAATTCAAATGTTAAGGTAAGTAATCCAGTTTTCTCAACCATGTGACAGAGAAATCTACCAGTTTTGCTAATCTTACTTTTCCTATCTCAGTCTGGTTATCTCAGACCAGTCTCTCAGTCATGGTATCCACATGCTAGGAGCTGCTTTCAAAAAGAAACCCTTGATGTCTTCTGCTGTGTCTGATGCAATTATTATAAAATCCAGCAACAACAACAGATGTATAACAAAAAGAAATTCAGTTATAAAACAACTTAAGGTCTCTCCAACTTTGATAACACCACACACACACACACACACACACACACACACACACACACAGACACACATTACAAATCACTGGCCATACAAAACCAAACTCTCTCAAGTGCTACTGCAAAGCCAGCAAAAACCAGAAATGTGTTATGCCAAACTGGTTGCTTCTAACTTTGTCAAACACCCACAATCTGCACCAGTTGAATCAAATATAATAATGCAGTTGTAAATGTAAATTCCTGTACTTACCAACCAGAGTAGCTCATTCATCAGTCCACATGCCTTTCCGCAAAAAAATTTCCATGTAGTGTATCATTGCACTAGTGATACAAGAGTTGCCGTATTTCCAGGACAGAAAATATAAATTTCCAAGAAAGTCATGAATTAGAAATTTTCTGATGTCACTACACACTCTATTAGAACTGTACCCAGGAGGCATATTGTACTGCACAGCATCATACCATTGCCTACCATAGCAGGGCTCGAATTTCACACAAATTTCTTTGTAGCCAGAAGGACTAATATACTGAGAAATTTACTATTCCTGCCAAATCTTTACTAGTCCTGTCCACAAAACAATGTCACACACTTGTGTTGAGATTAACAACAATTTTATTTCATAAATAGCATTATCATATGAAATGCAGAAGTACAGAAGTATAAATCAGTCAATTCAAATTTTTTGTTTCTCAGGATAATCTGGATCCAATTCCAGAAAAGGATCCAGGTGTCCTTTCTTGTCCTCCACCTGCACTCTGGGTCCATATATGGTTTGTTCTGGTCTCCTCACCTGTCTCCCTGAAACATTCCACAAATGTATTGCTGGTGATGGATCATATATTGGAATATCATTTGTATGCAACATTATAAAGAGTAGGTACGACAGAACCCAAGGTTGCAAACATGATCTCCAGTCACTCTTCACCATTTTCATCTCTGAGAAACCCCTCTCAGCATCAGCAGAGTGGGCTGGGATTGTCAGGATAAGGTCAATCAATGCCAGAATATTCTTGCAGTTAGCAGCACATGATTTTACAACTGTGGGCCAAAGTGAAAGCATAGATGTCTTTGTAACTGCAAGATAACAGAATACATTAAGAAAATATTAATCTAAATAAATTTACATAAAGAAAATGCAATGTCAGTACTTAAATAATATTAATAATGAATTGGTGTTAAAAGCTTTCTTTATTTCTTTAAATGGTTACCTTTTGTAATCAAGATACTATGCTAAATAAAGAATTTTTAATAAATCGGGCATCAATGATGTATTTGTTTTTATTTTTAAATATTTGAATATACACCTACTTGCTGTAGACTAAGCTCTTTAATATATCCCATTCCAATTCCACTGCATCAGCATCCACACCTGCATTGACAAGCACTGGCCAGAAAAGCTCCACCAGAATTGCCACGCCATCATCACCAAAGTCAGTATTAAACCAAAAAGTTGCATTTTAAGAAAAATAATTTAGTGCTGAAGAAATATGATGTCTATAACATTTGGACAAGGTCTACACATTTTTGTTATGGAACCCCAACTAAATAACTACATAAATTGATATATAAAAATATTAAAATGGGCTAAACATCAACTGTCTGATGAAAGCAGTAATTGGAGATTACCTGAACTGTCTAGTGAAGCTGGCCATATCTTGAAGTCTGCTATCTTGCATGCACCTATAACACCATCATGAGCATCACTAAATCTGTTCTCAAGACATGAGATTATGGATGTTGTCACTTCCTCTCTGGTCCTTTGGATCAAATCATCTTCACCAAAGTCTACACCTGTCAGCATAGAAATACTGCCAAGCTAAGTCAAGGGCCATTCCTGTAAAATATGCAAGGGTTAGAATATTGTACTTGACTGTTGTAATAAAAATGTAGAAGTGTACTATGACAATTTATATTCTTGGAACAGCTGGAATGACATGAGTATTAAAACCATAAATGATTGTATTTACCTAATGATGTTTATATTTATTGATTACAGAATTGCAATTACAATATGTAAAGATCAATATAATAAATATTCAGTGAGAAAAACCATAAAATTAATTTTGTACATAATCTAATCAGTTTGATTCAAGTAAGTAATGAATGTAACAGTCTGCAGATGAGGAAGATAAATTAGTTAAGCATACCTTGAATTTGTGCTTTCGCAAAATGGAAATGGTGGCATCCAGCTTCTGCTTGATGACAGCAACTGAAGCACTTGTGTCTTGCAGCATTAATGACAGTTTGAACAGAAGTGATATAACATCTGTCATGAACAGCATAAATTTCAATGTAGCAGGTTCTCTCATTATTTTGAAGAAACCTTTGACCTTTCCAAGTGCATCTGATGTAGTTCCATTCTGTGAAGGAAGCTGATCAAAAAAATAACTTTTCGTGAAAATCTAACCTAACTTCTTAGTTAAAAAAATATGGACAAATTAACATAATATGGATAAAAAATAAATAAGCAGTAGTAATAAATGTACCCTTTTAATATAATATAAGTTTAAAAATGAAAGCAATTTTTACAAGTAAACTTTGTACAATTAAACTTATGAATCGAACATATTTTCATGTGATAGTTGTTACATTACAATTCAGTTGCATTTATATGCAAGTGAGAGAGCCGTGCATTTAAAGCTGCATTTTATATTTTCAGTGGGTATTTAAATTTTAAATTAAAGATTAATACCTGTTCAAGGTGGTTCTTGATGGCTGTATATTCTATCCAGAAGCTGTCAAGAGATCACTCAGTGTGGGGTAACCAGCATGTGCCTCCATCCCTGCTTGGCATCACTGGTGATACATCTAGAGCAGCAAATGACCTCTTTAAATTAGTTCTGTTGAGGGGACTGTTGTAGTAATAATACAGTTCCATCAAAAGAGTGTTCATCTATGTGTAACAGATTTTTGTCACTGCATCTTTATATGCCAACTCAAGCTGTGTGCAAAGCAGTGAATAAACTGCAAAGCTGGTTGGATGTTTTTCAGTTTAGATACCACTCCAGCATTTTTGCCCATCATTACACTTGCTCCATCACTACCAAATACAACAATCTTGTTCTGCCAATTAGTAATTCCAGCATTATCCAGTGCAGTGGTGATCACCTTCAAGATCCCTTCAGCATCTGCCTTTCCTACACTATCAATTTCTAGGAACGATGATTTAATCTCTCCTCCTTTGCAAATTTTTATATATACAATTTCCTCCTCCTGAATTGAACTGTCAGTACAACCGTCGCACACGACTGCAAGAAACCTTGCTTCATTCACACCTTTGACAAATTTCTGCCTTTCACTTTCAGCCATGTAGTGAGTAAATGTTATGACCTGTTGATCATTCCTGCAAGTCTCTCCAACATCAACTCCTTTCATTTCATCCAGCTGACACAGCCATACAAAGTCAGTGAAGGGTCTTCTATTCTTTACGATAGCATGTGCATTTCGAAACAGTGAACTAGTCAAACACATTCCGATTTAAACTTTCCAAGATTTTACCGATTCTCCTGGTGGTATCTGCATAGCTGCTTTTCTCTCTGAACTCTTTTTGTGTTGCCCACAGCTTTCATGTACATTTACTGATTCAGTTTTAAAGTTCAAACAACCTGCAACAAAACTGGATGTTTTCTCTTTGTTTGTTTTTGTGAATTCCATACACCAGTTACACCGCATAACGTTCTTTTCCTCATCATAATTCAGCCATCCCTTTCTTTTGTCCATGTCTTCTGAAACGTTTGATCACACTTTTCCCTATCATAAGAATTATTCCTCTCTTTTATTTCATTTTCATTCAACTTTTTGCTTTTTCTCCGGTGGCTGAACACCAACTATAAAACACCACATTTTGCCTGTCTTATAAGGAGGGAATTGTGCCTCATTTTGAAATACTAGATGTTACAGTATAGCTGATGCAAATTATTTAAAGTAAGAAAAGGAATAGCACAGTGTCCTTTATATAAGAAAGTCAGAGCAAGAAACACATTTCAAAACATGTGCCTTTGCCCCTTCTCCCCTAAAATTAAATGGCCTCCCCCTAATAAAGACTTGACTTCAGCGGGATGTTCTGCAGGATCAAAGCAGTGGCTATTGTAAACACTGTTATAAAATATTAGCATCAGAAGATAATGTTAGTTTCAGCTGGTTAAAGGTGTGTTCCCATCAAATGAAGCCATCAGACTCGGCGTGTTGTATTTAACAGCTCCAATTATGGTCTCATCATTAATTATAATAGCATAAGTTTGGTAATTGTTCCTAATTAATTGGACCTCAGTGTATTGTTGAAATTAATTATAAGGCAGAAAATTTTCAAATCTTAGATGCCCATGCTCAGAGATTTTAATTCCGAACAAATGTATGGCATTCTGCTTGGATATCTCCATGTGTATTCAATTATTTGTTCATTCTTGTAAGGAAAAAAATATAAAAACTATTCTTATCATCATAGAAAAAGTAGTTGTATGGAAAGGATGTGTCAATAACGTAATCGTAATAAATTGATCTAATTCTTATTATTATTTTGATGCAAATGTAAAATATGCAGTTTCCCGTTTGCGACTGTTAGAGTGTTTGGCTAGTGAGCAAAAAATACCCAAACCTTAAACAAACATGCAAACTAATTTCTTTGAATAGTTTTTGTTGTGTTCTTTTGTGTGGTATACGGCTTTATAGTTTGTTACTGTGGTCGATTGAATAAAGTGTGACACCACATCATTTTTCTTTTAATTCGTTATCAGATTAATTAGGATCAATTACCAAACTTCCATTGTTAATGACAGGACCATAACTGGTACTGCAAAGCGAAATGCACAAAATCAGATGGCTTCTTGCTATAGAAACGCACCTTTCCGAGGCAGAAATTGACTTCATCTTCTCATGCTAACATTTTATGACTCTGTTTACAATGGTCACTGCTTTGATTCTACAGAACATCTGCTGAAGTCAAGTCTTTATTAGGGAATGGCATAAACAAACGCTGACTGTTGATAACTGAAACTTACTAGCCTATCGGACTGTTAACATGATGAAAGTTACTAGTCCGACAGGAAATCTACTAGCCTTGGGCTAGCAGACTACCACTAATTTTGAGCCCTTTATTGGAAAAACAAAAGTGCTTCGGTCGATATGCTTATTGTGCAATACTTCCAACACATAACAATTATAACGTTGTATTTTAATTTTGTTCCTTTTCGAAGAGTGGCTAAAAGAGCTAGACTCTACTTAGATAATTATTAAAATTTTCATAAAAGAGTACAAGACCCGATGACCTTTATATAGAGTGAGGAGCATTTATAGTACCTGATGAATACTGTGTTTTTAATCTGCTAACTGAATTGCATGGGTGCAGGGTTATTTTAATTTAGTTGGAAAAAAATTGGGTGAGAAAAATAATCTATGTTGGTGTTTGTACCAAAACAAAGCAGTCCCAGCCACAGGATTACATTGTTTGTCTCCCCACAAGGCTATTCTGAGTGGGGAGAAAAATAATATAACCCCATGACTGGGATTTCCTTGTCTCGGTCCAAACCCCAACATAGATCCTACTAATTTCCACCAATGTCTGTTTCCCAATGTCTGGTTTGCAGTACTGAAAGAAGTGTTAGCAAAAGTATGTTATAACATGTACCACCAGTGCTGATCTTCATATAGTGTATGAATTTTTACTTGTATATTCATAACAATAAAAGAAAGATATCAGTGGTCAGCTTTGAACGGCACTAAGATCATCAAAAAGATGATAAGTGTGGAATTTTTAATGTTGTAAAGTCAGTCCTTTCTTTGCGAGGGGGGATAATGAGACTTGATTATGTTTATTGATCTTTTTAAAGTCTAGAATTTAGTAATATTTTTAAGGAACAACAGAAACTGCAGCTTGCATCACAGGCAGGGGTTGGTGATGGAGTTCAATCTAAACTCTTTAGAGATAAACTGGTTGAGTTGGAGAAAGAAATTGAAAGATTTAGAGAAGAGAATGCCAACCTCGAAAAACTGAGAAAAGAAAGAGAAGAGGTAAATTATTGTTTTGATAATAAATTATTTGTCTTTAGTATTTTTTGAAAGAAATGATACTTCCTTTTCAGTGAAATTGTTTTCTTTTAGGAGACATGAATAAATAATTTTTGTAAATATAATTTGAAGTATCTGAAATAAAATAAAAACTGTTTCAGAACTTTTATGGTGAAATTACATCAGCAGAATTATCTGAAAATACATTATTATTATTTTCCTTTAAAGATTAGCTTAGTGAAATTCTTTAGAAAAGTTTATGAAGGTCAGATTTGTTAACATACACTTTAAAAATTATCCATCTTAAATATCTGGAACTAGTCAAGTTCTGGTTAACAAGATACTTGGCAAACATTTATCCTTGGCACTAGCCACTAGATCACTTCAGGAGAATGTGTACATATTAAATGTTTTATAGCTTTTAGAAAGTGCAAAAACTGCATCTTAAATGTTTATAGTGATTAGAAAGTGCAAATACTGTGCATCTTAAATGTTTTATAGATCAGAAAGTGCAAAAAACTGCATTGTAAATGCTTTATATAGTGATTAGAAAGTGCAAAATCTGTGCAACTTAAATGTTTATAGTCATTAGAAAGTGCAAAGACTATACATCTTAAATGCTTTTTATAGTGATTAGAAAGTGCAGAGACTTTATTCTTTCCGTAACTTCGGCAACATTTTCATTTTTCATATGAATGAATTAGAACTTGATATTCTCATGGGACCATTCCATATTAATCTACCTGGGAAATGGAGGAAATGGAGGTTAGGAGTGGGGATGAGTATACCACTTTTTTAAGTGCAAATACCAATAGAAAAGAATTAAAATGGTTCTGAAAAAGAACAAAGTGCAACTATAAAAGAAATGTCGAGTAGAGTTGATTAGCTACTCACTACATTACTAAAATGTGCAGTAGCATGCCATTCAGTTATAGCGTGTGGTAGCGCCGCCGCCATATAACCATATATATATATATATATATATATATATATATATATATATATATATATATATATATATATATACATACATACATACATTTTTGGCAGGTTTAAATGTGGCATCATGCATTTGCAATTCCATAATTGAGACAAGCAAAGAGGAATGCTTTTATCTTGATTGAAAATGTATAATATCTTCATCCTAAATAGTCCGAATTGTAAGTAGAAGTGGTGAGCACATTCTTTTGTTGTTGTTCAGATATCAAGATTGACATGTTTTACATTATTGCACTCTCTTTCAGGGTCTAACTAAATTAAAAAAAGAAATTACAGATTTTGAAAAAGAAAAGTCAGAGGAGTTACAAAGGCTTCAAGAATTCAAAGCAGAAGAAATGAGAAAATTGAAGTATGTATTCACAGACAGGCAGTGTGTGTATGTGGTAACTTTCAACTTCACTTCAGTACAGTATTGGGTTAATGGTGCCCGAGACAAATAAAGTTTGAAAAATGTAAAATTGAAACCTTTGAAATCAATATAAGCATGAAGTACTACAAAATAAAATATAGAGGGTAATGATGTTAAGATTGTTTGTAAAGGTGTATATTGTAATATTGTAAATACTATGCACTCATTCAAAGTCAGGTTGAACTGCAAAAACAACACAAGAGCCTGATCTAGCCTTGGATAATGCAACAGCAGATCACAGTCCATGTGTTATTTGTTTTACTGATTACTCCTAACAAACTGCATAGACACAGATCTACTAGCTCATCATGTGATGGCAGATCTGGGTTTGTGTAGTTTATAAATGGGTATATATGCTATTTATAACAATAATACAGAAGTATAAATGCACAAAGTGTATATGATATGCATTAACAGTGAACTGGAGAGCATGTATTTCAATATTCACAATGAAAACTGCCTCCCAAGATAATGTTTATATGATTTTGTTTTGAACAGAGTAAGATTTGTTTCTGATCTAATGATTTTGGGGAGTTCATTCCATGGAATAGCACAAGAGTAAGCAAATGATTGTTTTTAAAAAAAATATTTTTGGAAATGGTGTTCTTTAATGATCATTTGGAATCAGGTTAAATTTAGGTCCATGTTATTGTTCTTCTGACTTGAAATGAAACATACTATGTAAATATTATGGACAAAGTTCATTCTTTACTTTGAACATTAATGATAATTAATTCCTACTTGTGGTAGGATAATCATTATTCAAATTTGAGCCATTTTAGTTCAGAGAACGTAATTTTGGATAGTGTACAAAATGGTTATTTTATGTTTTATTTTTGTTGCCTTATATTTAGAGACTGCTGCGGTGGCCTAGTGGTTAGAGCTTCCGCCTCTGATGTGGGAAGTTGTGGGTTTGATCCCCGGCTGAGTCATACCAAAGACTTATAAAAATGGTACTAACAGCTGCCTCGCTTGGCGCTCAGCATTAAGAGGTTAGTGTTAGGACTGGTTGGCCTGGTGTCAGGATAATGTGACAGGGTGGGACATCATGCTACATGTCTGCGGCATGATGCCCCAGTGCTAGACATCACTGTAAACTGCCACACTGCAGACATTGTAGCGATATGACTGAAAAATTGTTAAAGCTACGTAAAAAATTCCAAATCACACATCACACCTTATTTTTAGGTTTGTGGATCGTTTAAATATTACTCTGAGTTGTATTTCCCCAAATTGTGCAGCAGTTGTCCAGAATGGGAGGAATGAATCTGTTGTAAATTAATATCCAATAGTTGAGTGGTAGATAACGTTTTATCCTCCATAAAATATAAATTCTCGAGCTTACCTACTGGACAGAGCTGGTTCACTAGCTTACACCAGTCTAAATTTTTATCAAAATGAACTCTCACAAGTTTTCCTGTGTCAGCTTTTTCAATTAGATGTCTTCAATATACAGCTCAAGATTTGAATTTCTTTTTGCTGATAATTTTTGCCTAATTTCAGGCAACATTGACTTGATTTTAGGAGATTGATAAGTATATTATTTAGTGAGCTTGATATAAATCTTTACCCAATTGTTTGTTTGAAGTTTTAACATTTGAATTGGATCTATGCAAAGTAGTACAGATAGGTATAGATAGGTCTTTTTAAATTTATGTATTCAGGGTCAAGGGTCAGTTCATTTATAAACAGCATGAATAATATATGCTCTAAAATAGCTCCTGCTATTTTAATTAGCGTCAAATTTTAATTTAACTTTTTAACTTTTCCATCATTCCATTTATATCCGCTATATGTGTTACTAGATCAGAACCATAACTTTACCTTTATCTTTGCCAGAAATCATCTTAATCATACAAAACTTTGCATTGCTTTTAAGTGTATTTAATCATAATAACTCGGGGTCCACGATCACTGATACCCAGCATCATCATGCAAGAGAGGATATCGGACAAAAAGACCTATCCGATCTTCTGTCCAATTTTGATTATACAAATCCAAAGATATTGGTTAACTTCCTACTAGGACTTTTTGACAAGAAACAGTTAACACTAATTATAATCAAAGGCTACTGTTCCACGATCACTGACTCCAAGTGTCATGATGGAATAGTGGATATGAGACAAATGACTTATCCAATCACCAGTAAAATTTTGATTAGACATGTCCAAAGACATTGGCTCTTTGTCCAAAGTGGAATCGATCATGGGTACTAACCTGTCTGAATAAGACACCATTTGAACTGCTTTCAAGAGCCTCATTGGTTCACCACTCATAAAAAACCTGCTTCCTCAATGCATTAATGAAAGGCAGACAGAATTAGTGAAATACATGCTCTTTCAGTGGTTCTGAACTACATGCAGTTCCAAAAAGATGGGTCAATATCAAGCATGATGTCCCCTTCCTTCTTTGCCAAGAACAAACTCCTGTTCGTGGGGAATCAGACTTTTGTAATGAAATTCCTGCCTGCTCTCGACACTTCTTCTCAAGGTCATCTACAGGACTGAGTGCAAACTCCGAAGTGGTACTTAAGAAGGACCTAGTCTTTGTGTCAAGGAAGATCACACATCTTCATACCCCTCACAGATGGAAAGGACAACACATCAGCACAGACACTTTTGTTCTGGAAAAATTTGGTTATTCATTCCACATAGCAAAACTAACCCCATACCAAATGAATTTGCTTCACTTTTTGGTTCACAAAGTTAGGGCTGTCACAACAAACATTGCATTTGAGTGAAACTGTTCTCTGTCATTATCCATGCTGTGACGTTAAGATCTGAGTCCACGTCTCCTGCGTTATCTCAGAGATCTTTCATCCTCAAAGGCTCAGTTTGATCGGGTGGAACCTATAGCCGTGGCGCAACAGGTTACATTTGTAGGTTGTTTGACAGCTTCATATGGACATGGCTTCATGACTCCACTGGATTTACAGGCGGTAAAAATTGTTTTCCTTTTGAAGCTGCTTCCCAACATACAGCATCTATTCTCCATTTGGGTCTTGAAGCTGTCTCACATACTATAGGGAACCGGAGATGATCTCTCTAGGATAAGAGGATGTATCTCTCTCCACCTCTTACCTATTCTCATAAAGTATTACGATCGGGTAATGTATTTGAAGACAAAACCAATTTTTTATAGTAAATTGTGTTTCTTTAACAATACTTACCTGATCATAATGCAGATAAACCTGTCCAGTCTACCTGCAGTTATATCCTTTTAGAGAGCATGCATCCCAGTCCAGTTTGAACGTAAGTATTCACATGACTTAGCTCCAATCCTTGTATTCAGGAGAGGTAACTCTATCTGACTGCCGCCTGTTTGGGCAGATAACTTTCAGCTCTTTAGCTAAAATGTTTTAGCTTGAGAGGGCTAGATTTACAAGCTAGTAGTAGTTCTCCTAAGGTATTATGATCAGGTAAGTAATATTGAAGGAACATATTTTACTAGAACAAATTGGGTTCTTAGATCATTTCTAGATTATATAGGTGGCATTCCTTGCTGATCTTAACACTTAGGTGACGATGTACCATTACTGGTTTCAGATTTATGGGATTATGTTTGGCAATAAGGATGGAGTTCAGTGATGGCATATTTGTTGTAGTGGTTATTATGCTTGTATGAGATCAAAGTTCTGCATGATGTGTGATGTCTATTCTTGCCACTGTAATGGACTTTAAAATCAGCTTTACATGAAGAACAGAATGCATATTCATGACCTTTTGAGTGTGTTTGCAACAGCTGAAATTCCCCTTTCCAACCATCATTGGATTTTATGATATTCTGGTTGCTTGGATTTTGGTGTTTTGGCATTGGCATGCCTAGACATCTCAACAGATTTTAAATATTGGAGTGAAACCATCCCAGTTTTATACCTTTTGAGCTCTTGAGTAATCCAACCATAATCAAGTAACATCTATAATCCTTTCCGAAGTACTTTTCATCATACATAGTATATACTCTAATCCATTTTGACAACTGAAAGTATCAAGCAGAACATGCCTTCTGAGTGAGTCAAAGGAATGTTTATTGTTTTATACTGATTGGACTCTTCAGTAACCCAACCATAATCCATTAACATCTTTAATCCGGTCCAAATTACTTTTCATCATACATAGTAAGAGACTGTAATGCCTCTCCACAACTTGAAGCAGTGAAGCAGAGCATACCAGGGGTCAAGCAAGACTTGAATTTTAGGGAGAAGTGACTTCTTCTTTTGGGCAGAACAGGGCAGGGAGAAGTGAGAGCTCAACAGGGAGAAGTGGACGCGAAGCAAGAAACACAATATATATATATATATATATATATATATATATATATATATATATATATATATATAAAATGTGTGTTCTCTTATTTGAATTCATATTTACATTTAACACTGGATTTAAACAATACTTTATTTTCTAGTAGAAAATTTTCTTAGTTATTTTGGCCATATGACTCTAAAAAAGAATAATAGAAACAGCATTGTAACAAAATTTAACTGAGTAACTAGATTACATTATTGTAAATTGAAAGTTGGTAAAAATGCTTAATCAACAACCCTATATCAATTTTTTTATATATTTTTGTATTTATTTTTAAAAAAATACTTTTTAAAAGTTCACAATAATGGCACTTTCAAAGATTTCTAAATGAGTTTGACACAACCCCTGTACCATGTACATGAGGGCAAATGCACAAGTGTCCTCATTTCTTTGTTGCAGATAAAACATTACTGTAACTATTCATACATAATAAACTAAAATGCATAAAATTACAGACATGGCTCATTTATAGTCAGTATATGAACTAAACCCTCTTTCCATCCGAATCAACACAGACGTGAGTGCATCTATTTTTAGGAGGGTTTTTCGTAATGTAATTACTCATTTTATATAGTTTAATTACAACAGTCCATGATAGGATTGCAAATTTATGTTTTTTTTTATTTGTCTATGTACTTGTATTAATTTTAGGCATTGATTAAATATTATCTGCTTCGCAGCTTTGTTCTGTATTTTCACAAACACGAGTCACGTCAGAAAACAACTTTGACCTTACAACGCCACAACATAGCATTGTCTCATACGTTTCTGACCTACATAATTGCATTTTAAAGTTAAATCTTAAATAACAAAATACCTAGGCTTTGCTTTCTATGAATTGTATATTTTTCTGTATATATGTGCTCGAAGATTTACAAAAACAGACAATCTAATAAACTGGTACTTCCCAGACATAATGATATCTGCCATTTTTTCCCTGTTACTGGTATATTTACAGTTTCAAACTAATTTTATGACGAAATAGTGTACAAGAGGCAGTTAAAATATCCAGATCACCGATTTTATTCTTAAAACACAAATTGCTATATACATACTATAGTTAAAGTGTCTAAACACAAGTTTGTATTTTTTTGTCATCAGAGGACAACAATTAACATGCGTAAATCGGGTAGTGATAGGGGCCTTAGTTGCCAACTCAGGAAATGGTTAATGGTAAATCAGCTATCAAAACATATGCCTGTGAATGTGCAAGAGGTTGTTTGTCAGCGTAATTGATATCAAAACTAGGCCTAGCTACTGATGGCTTGAAGAATACTTTTCACTACAACACAATACTAGAATATACCTGTCTAAGGCGAGGGCATCTCAAAAGGTATAATTTGTCAATGTACCTCTAAAAAAAATCGTAGGGTGAAGTCGTTTTTGCTTTTCTAACAGAAGAAGGCAAAGTTTACATTTTTTAGGCGACTTAACCGCCCACATCGCCTGGTAGCGTGACCCCTGGCATATCTTGCAGAGAGATTTAATGTAATGTTTATTGTTTTTGGCTGATTGGGCTCTCTAGTAACCTGACCATAATCAATTAACATGTTTAATCTTTTCCAAATTACTTCTGCTCACACATAGTATAACCCATCTTGACAAATTTCAAACAATGAAACCAGCTGACCATACTGACAGGATCAAAGAGAAATTAGCAGCTACATTGTCTTGCCCTGCTTAACCCAGTTGAGTCAAGTGATCAAAGGTAGTATTACCATAAATATATGACATGGGAACCAAAATGTGAAAAAATAATGGAAAACAATTAAATTTTTCACTAATAATTTTGAGTATGCAGGAGATTTCAGTGACAGTAGGAACAGGGGACACCCCTAAACTCAGGAGAACAACCTCCCTTGTAGGAGGTTAACAAGAATGATAAACTTGACCATGTGAGGTCATTTAGGATTAAAAAATTATGTTTTTCTTATGGCATGTTGTGAACTATCAGGTATGATACAATGACAGTTTTAGAACATATTTAAACTATAACTAATTGCTGTAGAAACTGCATCTATTTACTTTTTATCATCAAATACTTGCACGTCCTTCATTTTCTCAGACATGAGAGGAAGCTTTTTGACCAGTACCAGAAGCAGGTGAGGTCCATGCCAGACAAAAAGGAAAGAGAAGAGATTGAAATGCTCAAAACTCAGGTATAGCTAACTGCTAGAAATATTGATGTTTGTGTGATTGATAATTTGATTAAGGATTAACTGCTTTGTGTTTTTATATCTGCTCCCTGACCTGCAAATGTATATTGGTATTTGTAGTGCCATAAATTTAAGTATTTTGGAAATATGTTAGTTTCATGTCAAAACCTAGCTCAAAAGTCAGTCCAGAAAATGAGCTACTCGAAGTTGCATTTTCCCCTAAAACAGCATTTCTAACATTAATTATCCAAAGTGTTCTTTATAGGTCTCAAATTATTATTAGTTTTATTGTTTTTATTTTTATTGTATTTTTTTTTATTAAAATTTTGTCCAGCTGGCAGTTTTTTCCAGATTTAAATACAGAAAGATGTCCTTAATTGGTCACTAATTGGGTTTTAGATGTTATCAGAAACATTCAGTGATCAGATTTTTTGGTCTTTTTAGCTTGGGGATCTTTAGGTCCTTTAAGTTGACCACCTTTATTTTCCATGATTTCTGTTACACCTTTATTTTCCATGATTTCTGCTACACCTTTATTTTCCATGATTTCTGTTACACCGTTATTTTCCATAATTTCTGCTACACTTTTAATTTCCATGATTTCTGCTACACTTTTATTGTCCATGATTTCTGCTACACCTTTATTGTCCATGATTTCTGCTGCACCTTTATTTTCCATAATTTCTGCTACACTTTTATTTTCCATGATTTCTGCTACACCTTTATTGTCCATGATTTCTGCTGCACCTTTATTTTCCATATTTTCTGCTACACTTTTATTTTCCATGTTTTCTGCTACACTTTTATTTTCCATGATTTCTGCTGCACCTTTATTTTCCATAATTTCTGCTACACCTTTATTTTCCATAATTTCTTCTACACTTTTATTTTCCATGATTTATACTACACCTTATATCCATAGTTTCTGCTACATCTTTATTTTTTCCATGTTTTCTGCTAAATCATTATTTTCCATGATATCTGCTGCACCTTTGCACAAGAAAATAACTAGGAGTTAAAAAATGCAGACTAGATATATTTTCTGTTCATTGTTATGTCACCACATTCAAGTTGATTTTTGCTTGAGATTATCCCATTCCACTTTGATATTATTTGCATCATATTACCAATAAGTAAATACAGTCAATTATGGAACACTGAATGTTGACATCTTTTGAAAATGTAATCTGGTTGGGCAATTATTTAGGTACATTAAAAATCTTTTTGAGGGCTCTTTTCGAATTCTATAAATTAATTTTCTTGGGTATCATTTTTTGTGGTGTTGCAAAAAACCAATTACATTTTCATTTGTGCATAAAGTTATGGATATTCCTTTAATGGCCAGGGGAATCTATTGTTTTTCTTCTTTACGTTCACTGCATGATCAATTTACATCAGGAGTTTTTCCACACTACAGAATTGGAAATGGGTAATTTTACCTTTGGAAAGAAAACAGAATGAAGAATGAATAGAAAACAAATGTAGAGCAAATGCAGAATGAATGCAAAGTGTGTAAATGGAGAACACAAATGCAAAATGAATATAAAGTGTGTAAATGGAGAATACAAATGCAAAATGAATATAAAGTGTGTAAATTGAGAACACAAATGCAAAATGAATATAAAGTGTGTAAATGGAGAACACAAATGCAAAATGAATATAAAGTGTGTAAATGGAGAACACAAATGCAAAATGAATATAAAGTGTGTAAATTGAGAACACAAATGCAAAATGAATATAAAGTGTGTAAATTGAGAACACAAATGCAAAATGAATATAAAGTGTGTAAATGGAGAACACAAATGCAAAATGAATGTAGAGTGTGTAAATGGAGAACACAAATGCAAAATGAATATAAAGTGTGTAAATTGAGAACACAAATGCAAAATGAATATAAAGTGTGTAAATGGAGAACACAAATGCAAAATGAATATAAAGTGTGTAAATTGAGAACACAAATGCAAAATGAATATAAAGTGTGTAAATGGAGAACACAAATGCAAAATGAATATAAAGTGTGTAAATTGAGAACACAAGAGTAAAATGATGATCAGTAAATGAAAATGAAATAAATTCAAAAATGACTTTGATAAATCAGTAAAACAACGTCATGTGAGTATGCATGCTCTGAAAATGGATTTAGTACTAAACAAAAACGTAGTCTTAAACAAACATTAACATTGTCATTACTGTATACACTAACCTACTACAGTATAAGGAAATAAACAGTGATAGCTGTGTTTTAGCATAGCTGCCAAGTGCCCCATTTTAACCATATTTTTCCTGTATTTTGGACCTGAATATGGGTGTAAGTTTTTCTTGTCAAAAATCCATTTTTTAAAAAAAAATATTCAATTAAAAATTCCCATGCAATTTATCTCATCTTTGTGATATTCAGCTTCTAGTCATGTCAAAAAGGAAAGCAGAAGATTCAGAATTTTTTCAGTAAAGAAAAGAAAACAGAACTGGAAGGACAATTATGCCACCACGTTTAGATTTCTTGTTAAGGAGAAAACTTTGCATTTTGCTAATTGTGTAATTGTGATTTTGCTGTTGGGCATGGAGTTGCCTATGACATAAAATACCATGAAACAAGCAAATAATCATCAGCTTGCTGCTTCATCATTAACCTGACTTACAGCGTTTATAAATACCAGAGAGAGTCTTGATATAATTTGATCAAAAGTTCTTTTTTCTAAATTTCATTAAGAAATGAACCTTCCGCTTTCAATTGCTAATGTTGCTAGCAATTTATTTTGCACACTTTTTCCAGACAGTAAAATCGCAAAGGATTACTTCTGTGCTAGAACAAAAACAGTTCAGTTAAAAAAAAATTGCACAGAATTTAGATATCAGTGAAAGATGGTACATTGGAATTTATAATGATTGAAAAAGCAAGGTGTGGAAAAGGCTCCTATAAACAGTATGTGTGCGAGTGTCAGTGCCTACCTGAATGGAACAGGGTGCAAGAGTGTAACACATGCATCTTTGACATTAAATAATTAAGTTATTGTTCTACTTTACTGGTGGTTGTAGATGTTGTAAATAGTTGCATACGTATGAAAGTTTTAAAAATCAGTATTTGTTCCTGAAAATCAGTATTTTTGTCATAAGCAGTTAGTATGTTTGTACTCTGGGGTTGGCAACTATGTTTTAGTCACCTTAATGTTTCTGGAAATTTCCTAAATACACAAACCAAACTTATTTTTAAGTAGGAAGGAGAGCTATATTTGTGATTTTAAGTATCTGAAAAACTTTGTAGTATAGTATCATTAAATTGACCTTTATAAACAGAAATAAAATAAGTTGCTGAGAGCTTGAAAATATGCAGTCTCTAGAACTTGCAAATGCACAAAGGAAAAACAAAAAAGACTGATGTTTTTTAGGTATCATCATTAGTTTTGTTAAGGATCCCTTTTGTGTTGGGTGTGGGTGTTTTGGGAGCTAGGGCTGTTCCATTAAAAAATACATGGGACCCAGGGAAGGCACTTTTAAAGTGGGGTACCCAGCCATAGATGCCATTTAAAATTTCTTATCATGTTAATATGAACACTGTGAAATCGAAGTACCCTGGCATATATTTTAAAAAACTGCCTTCCCTGGGTACCATTTATGTTTAAATGGAACAGCCCATAAGTAGTCATGATTCAATGCACAGGACACTTGAATACTTTAAATTGCTAGTGATAATTATTGAAAAAAAGGAGATACATATGTCCAATCCAGCTGCAAGGATATGATATGCTGCAATTGCTACCCAGAATATGATGTCACCACACAAGTAAATAAGAAGTCCATGAGAATTTCTTTTCTGCTAGACTTCAGATGAAAGGAATATTGATATTGTTTGTGTGTATGTGAGACTTGTTTGTGTGTATGTGAGACATATGCAGTGAAAATTACTTTGCAGAAACAGTAGCAGACATCATTTAGTGTGTGCAGTATCCTGAAATGTTCACTAAATATCAAGTGTTCCTGATGTATTTCTCAATATTAAAAGAGTAGCACAAAGAGGAAAGAAAGAATGTCAGAGTTAAAGTTAATGATGAACAAGCCTTTATAACCACATGTTGCTGATTTTACCACTAGTTAGGGCCAAATTGTTGAATCTGGATATTGTTATGTGCATCTGTGTGTTTGAGAGAAAAATGCAGTAACATAGAAGGTGTGAGTCTTGAAACACTATGACATGTCAAAAAATAAATACAAACAGTTAAAAGAAACTTAAGCTGAAAACATATCTTTTGTTCTTATATCAGTACATAAATTACCTTGTCTTGATCATTTCATTTACATATGGATTACTCCTTACATACAGTCTTTTATATATAGAAATAAGATTTTGATTTACTGTTTCAGCTTTCAGAACTACAGGAAGAGATGAAGAGAAAAGAAAACCGTTGGACGTCAAACAATTCACGGTTACGTGCCAGAATTGAACAGTTGGAACAGGAAAACAATGAACTGAAGGAAGAAATTAAACTGATGGAGAGAAAGCGGCTTGAGTGGCTTCAGAAAGATCAGATGAAGGTAAATATCATGCATCTGGCTTGGCATCGATGTGAAATATTGGTATAATTTTGTTCAGTAGTTTAAACAAATAATTTATGGAATATGTCATTTGTAAATTTGTTGATTCTGAAAGAGGAGAATGGATCGTTCATGAAATCCAATAAAATTGGATCCAACAAATAAAATGAATTGAAATTTCAATGTTTTTCTTTTCAAAATGTTAAGCAAAATGTGGTGCATATCTCTTGAAACTGTGTAATTAGAACACATTAGAATTCTTCTAGCATACAGGTTGAGGCATGATTCTAAACATAATTGCATATGTAATGCTAAATCAATCCTGGGATAGCAGAAAATCAGTTGCAGATATACTTAATATCAGTTGAAGATATACTTGATATCAGTTAAGTTTGTATCTTTGCGGGAAGAGAATATTAGAGTTTTGTCATTGTTGGATTGAATTATTGCGGTGTTTGGCTCAGGCCTTGTTAAATTTAGCTGGTATATGTCCGTAGTCTTCTAACTCTTGCATTTATAATCACATTGTTTTGCCAAAGTTTTCATCTATTTTTCTCAACAAAATCTTCCTTTAGTTTGATAATCCAGAGTTTGCTTATTTCTGTCATGTTGATGAGTTAATTTACTTCAAGTTTTACAACTCAAAATATTTAAGTGATTCATAACTGACCATTGTTACAATTTTTGTACAGAATGTTGAATAAAATTATCATCGACTCATTGAGTAGGATTGAAGATTATGACACTTTATAGCATCTCATTATATATATATATATATATATATATATATATATATATATATATATATATATATATATATATATAGTTTTATATACATTTGGTAAGATTAGTGACTATGTTTATTAGTAATCACCTTTTCTGTCCATCAGTCTATCTAGTTAGCCATTCATGCCTCTTGCAACTAATTGGTACATGTAGACGTGCCTTTCAAAGGTTTCTTTTCCTCAGGTCCAATTTTGACAAAGTTGTTGCCTTCATTTGCATCAATTTTAAATCTCCACTACAGTAATTGTAGCTAGCATAGTTTAAGAACCATTCGACATGATCTGATGCAATTTTCCATGAACATTGTCTCGTAGACTTAATGTACCGTTAAGTAGTTTAGACTAGTCTATTCCATTTTGGACAGGTGCAGAGTTTTACCATGGAAAGTTTTGTCCTTATACAGAAACTTGGAATGTTGCTTGTGATCAGCATTGATTGCTCAAGAATGATTAACGTATTATAATGGAATTTGGGGAGAGCATTATCTATTAGACCTAGATGTGCCTTTTTTATGTTTGGTCCTATATGCACCATTTATGGCAGCATAGTTAAGAGCCATTCAGTATGATTCTGATGCATTTAATGTGAACTTTTTTTAATAGGCCTAGATATGTCTTCTATTGATTTTCTCTCATCTGCTCCATTCTGGACAGTGTTATGGCTTTTGTTGATCAACATCATATGCATGGGATTTTGCTCGTTAAATAGTCTTTGAACAGAGTTATGGCCCATGTTGATGAAGATCATATGCATGGGATGTTGCTTGCATTGAGGAGTCCTTGAACAGAGTTGTGGCCCTTGTTGATCAGTATCATGTGCATGTTATGTTGCTTGCATCTGATGAGTCCTTGAACAAAGTTAAAGCCCATGTTGATCAACATCATGTGCATGTTATGTTGCTTGCATTGATGAGTCCTTGGACAGAGTTATAGCCCTTGTTGATCAATATCATGTGAATGGGATGCTGCTTGTGTTTATGAGTCCCTGGACAGAGTTATAACCCATGTTGATTAACATCATGTGCATGGGGTGTTGCTTGCATTGATGAGACCTTGGACAGAGTTATAGCCCTTGTTGGTCAACATCTTGAGCATAGGATATGACTTGCATTGATGAGTCCTTGGACAGTGTTATATCCCATGTTGATTAACATCATGTGCATGGGGTGTTGCTTGCATTGATGAGACCTTGGACAGAGTTATAGCCCTTGTTGATCAGCATCATGAGCATAGGATGCTGCTTGCATTGATGAGTCCTACAACAGGGCCTCCACTAGGCTTTGCATTTGGTGACAAATGCCAAAGAAATTTGAAAGTGGTACTGTTTTTGTACTGACTGGCAGAAGTTGCTGGTGACAAATTTTTATAAAGTAAATTTTTTATTTTTCATTGATATAAGTGACTCAGGCCACTTAATACCTGTTTTCACTATCTGCGACAGTCAGTGGATCATGTTGGTAGATGATAAATAAGACGTTATTCGAACATGATTGCAGCTAACTGCAAGCTGTCAGTCGGTTCTGAGAAGCAATTAATTGTGATTAGTAGGAAATAAGGAATAACCATGGCATATACTCTATCGTTGAACAGGTCGGCAAAATATTCGGTGTCATTTGCACGTGTTGTTAATTTATGTTTATTGCAAACTGTGAGTGTGAGACGCACTTGGGACTGCTTAGTGTTTTAGGGATTATTTACTTAGATAACACATTTTTGTGGTCTGAACTTAACTGAGTAACACAGGATGACACTACAAGGATGCCAGTCATCGACTGTAAAGGGCCCGAGTCGCTTATATTAATGAAAAGTTAAAAATTTGCTTTATAAAACAAGTCTGTATCAAGCACAAAGAATATGGCTAATCTAGCTCTGAAAAACAAAGATTTATATCCAGTTGCATCTGAGGCAGCTGCCAGGTTACTTGTTGCCACTATTTCTACTGCAGACTGTGAGAGGAGGTTCAATCTCCAGAATCTGTGATCAAAACAAACTTAAGAAATTCTATGGTTATATCTACTCTGAAAAATTTAATGAGAATTTCTATTGATGGGCCCAGTGTTGAGAATTTCGATTTCAGGAAGGCATTTAAGAAATGGTGTGGGAAAAAAATGAGGCGGATGTTAATGAAGTGTGAGTGACATTGTTCATAAAGGCTAAGCAGTATTTTGTGTTATCAGTTATAAAGAAACATTTTTATTCATTCTTGCTTTTCATATGCTATACAATGAACTTCATGTGTATATAATGGTATTGTTATATTTATTAATAATTATTCTTGGGCTTTGAAATGTAATAAAAACATGTAAAAACTGTTTTATTGTCATGTTTATATGGATTAAAAATAGGGCCAGTATAGTATTATGCATATATTTAAGTCCCTGCATCATGGCATAAAATGGCTCCTATGGCTGAAAAGTGGCTTCAAATTTTTAAATTTGGCATATTTCATGGCACAAAGAAAAATATTTCCAGGGGAGGCCCAGCTACAAGGAATCGAATTTCAAGCATTTTGCTTCATCATTTAGGGGAGTCATATTGTGTGAAGGTTAATCACCTAATATTGGTTTCCCCACACCAGTTCCTGTCTGAATCATTTGGTCCAGATGTTCTGAACTTTGATCCCAAAATAGTCTGTTGCTAGTAAAGTAGTCCATCCCCTGTCCTTGATTCCCCAGATCTTTCTGACCTCTACAGTTATTTCAGGACAAATGGAAGAAGAAAAAGAACTATGTTAATTCCTCCCACTCCCGTTTCATCTTCACTTCTCTGATGGAGGTCCTGGCTGGCCCCAAGAAAGTGCTAAATTTGGATGAGGAGATTTATAATTTGATCAAGAAGCAGAGATCGTTTGGAAACTGGACTCGCTGGACTTTTATTTATGACTGTTCCTGATGCTGAAAGCAAATGGAAAGCTCCCGCCAGTAATCAATTTGAACCTGCAGAACAGGTTTATAGCCATGCCCAGGTTCAAGATAGAAATGGTCTCATCATTAAGGCATTCTGTAAGGAAGAATGAGTTCAATGCTAGCCTCCATTTGAAGACACCTACTTTCACATTCCAGTTAACCCTTTGGATCGCTTTCTAAGTAATCGTATGTCAGTTCTGTGCAAATTCATATGGACTCGACCTGAGTGCATGGGCCTTCACCAGGTCAGTGGACTGCATTATTACCCACTTCATAGCAGCCTCAATGATGGCAACAGCAGTATACCTAGACAATATCATATAGTAAGATCAACTCCAGTGCAAGGCATAAAGCTGTTGCATTTTCATCTTTCACAGCTGGGTTTTCTTGTGGACCAGGAGAAAATAGATCTGTTCCCTATGAGCATTTTTATACATCTATGTATAGAAGTTGCTCACTCACTGCAATTTGCATGGATTATCACTCACCTTGGACTTTTCATTTCTGTTGCCATCATAAATTGTGGTAGTTATTTACCTTTGCAGACCACGGGAAACCAGATTTCCAGATCTTTGTGTTCTGGTCATGGGGAGTTTCCTCACTGGTGCTTGTTGCATTGAATCACCATCCAGATAAGGGCACATCCCAGATAATCTCATTGTGCTAGATTACCCTGTGTAAAGGGGAGGTCAGACACTGTACAAATCAGTTTTCCATCAGATTTGTGTTATTTGGGGTCATCTGATGTTTCAAATATAGGTGGTGCCACACGTTACCCAACTTTGTGTCTCCAGTAGGACCTATAAGTCTGGGCAGTGGATGCTCTGTTGTTCAGCTGGAATAGGATTTTAGGGTGCGCCTTCACACCCACAAGACTTATTCCAAGAGATTCAGAAAAAAAGGGTTCATAAATACAAAATGATTCTGGTTGCCTCTCTCAAAAGTGGGCCATTTGGGCCATTAACTACTCAGCCATGAGATAGATATTGCCATCAAGATCAGGGTATCTCCAAACCTGCTCAAATAGTCTGAATTACAAGTCTTCTTTCCCTGCACGTCTTCGTGCTTGGCAATTGTTAGGAAAGCTCTGATCAGAATGGAGTTTAATCGTTCAGTTGTGGTTTCCACTTTGATGGTGTATGAAAGGGTATCTTTCTTTGCTTTAGTGCAAGAACATACCCTTTGTTCCCTTCTGTGCATTCATCACTGAGCTGGCTAATTTATTTCTCATACTCTTTGAGGTGAAGAAATTAGCACTGATTACTATTAAAAACTATTGCTCCATGATTTATGACACGTTCAGACATGTCAAGGGTCCATCTGACTTGCTGAGCAGTTTTGATCTGGGTCTGCCCAAGACAATCACGTTGTTTCTCAAATGGAATTTCTTGTGGGTTCTCACCCAGATCAATTTGTATATGTTTGAGAGTTTGTCCAAGACCTTACCAAAGCTGCTGTCATACAAAACATGCTTCTTGACAGCTTTGGCTTTGGTTTGTTGGGTGAGTGAGGTGCAGACTTTTCAATCGACCCAAACTGTCTGCAGTTCCACTCAGACGGTTTATTTATTTTAATGATGCAGCCAGGGTTCATGGGTAAGAACTTTTAATGATGCAGCCAGGGTTCATGGGTAAGAACTGGTTGTTATCTGCAAGTTATCAGAAGGTTGTCATCCATTTTCTCACTTTGCTAGATCCTTCTAGACTAAGAACCTGTTTGAGCTTTGAAGTGATATTCAAACTGCTCTGAAAACATTTGCTGAGGCCATCAGAGACTTTTCCTCCTAGTAAAGGAGGAAAAGCAGTACATCACCTGGTATGCTTTGGCATCTTGGTTCAAGTGGATGGTTCATTAGCATATTCAGTGACCTCACAGGATCACATGCCTCTTGAAAATATTAGCACATGAAAGAAGAGACATCTCTGTGAGTTTCACATTCAAACACAAGTTTTCAATTTGTGACATTGAAACTGATTGTGTGATGTATTTAACAGAGATAGGAATATCATAGGATATCATAAATTTTGTTTCTCTGAAAATACTTTCTAAATCTCATTATGAATCAGCCCTCCCACACCTCCCACAGTTGGGAACATCCTTGTTGTATTGTTCAAGCATAAACTGATGAGTCACCTAGCAAGACTTTTGGGTGGTAATTTTAATTATATCTCAGAAGAATTTCTTCCCATAGATACTACAGCTATAGTCTGTATGGTATATAATTTGAAAGATGAATTCATTTTGTGTTTCTGGGAGGGCTGGATTTGGGAGGTAGCGGAAGTTATTTTCCCAACATTTATGTTAATATGATCACATAGGTGTTCTCAAAGAATCATAATTTACCATAAAAACTTTCTTTACCTTATAATTCATGTGTGAATTTTTGTGTCATTTACTTTCCTTAAAACCAGGTCCCAGCAACTCAGCAGGAGAAAGGAAAGGGTATTCCAAATCCAGTGCTAAGGAGCAGCACTCCCACTGGCGGCATTTTCAGTGGTGAATTGGATGAACAATACAGTTGTCAGACTTCAGCCCCAGTACAAAATGGAGGACTTTCCAAAACCTCTACAAGAGATAAGGATCCCATTAGAGGTACTTTTAACTTTTTAGAGGGCCTGAACCTAATCTTAAAATTATTAGAAATCATACAGAATTCCCTATTTTTACATTGTGCTTCAAAAAATAGTCAAAGAATTGTATTCCCATTTGATGAGTTTTTCCTTTCTTTTTCCCATATAGTGTTACCCTTGCCATTCCTCTGTCCATATTTCTGTCCATCTGTCCAGCTTAATTCTGCATTTGGGCCATTTTTCAGGCTCTGTGGCGTGGCATTTGTAATCTATGAACACAGTTCTAATGTATCAAAGTAATGGGCCTAAACTGCATTTCCAACCTTCTGCCCACCCATTCAAAATCCATGTGCAATACGGTTCCTTCCTGTGTTTCTTATATTTCATTAGTCATAATAAAAATTGGATATAATCCTGATTTTTGGGGCCTCATTGTAACCAGAGTTTTCTGTATTTACAAAAATGAAATGCCTAATTATGCCAAGCACTTTTCCAGTAAATGTTATCAAGGAAATAGTTGTCAAGGAAACAGTGATCATCTTCATTTGACTTTCAGTCTGTCTTGTGAAATATCTTAATATTCAGTTCTAGATTTCTGCATCAAAGAAGAATAATTCTGCATGTGAATTAACTGGTGCATGGGTTATTTTACATTTAGTCCAATCCCCCACCCCCACCCCCACTCCATTAGCCTAAATTTCAATGACAGTATCCTTTTCAAATACTGTTAACAAAAGATTTGACAAAAATACACAGTATGCAACTTTGGAGATCTTTTTGAAACGTGATTTTTTGTACTTATGACCCTAGGATTTGACCCATGGTGTATGGGTTGGGGGATTTGACCCATGGTGTATGGGTTGGGGGATTTAGGATTGCATTCAGAATGTGTAGGAGTTTTCAATAGTATAACATGTAAGTTTCAGTCAACATAATTTGAAACAAGATATCATTGTGTTTGACTGACTTTTAGTTGCTTTTGACTCGAGTTTATGTTCGCAATGAAACCTAATCTGTGGAGGCATTATCATGCAAACTTAAGCTAACAAGATGTTGTACACCTAGGGATGATTTTTCCACCTCTTGGACAAAATAATGTACCTTAGTGAAACATGTATTATGTCATCTTTGTCACTTGCTTTTCTTCAGATCTTGAAATTGATCATTTTACCAAATCCATATATTTTCTTGATTTCGTTTCCATTCTGTTTGTGTTTCATTTGGATTCAGTTCACATTTGTATTTCATCTAGTCTCCTCATTTTTTGCTTTGGTCTGAGAAATGCATTTACATTTTATGTTTATCGCTTAAGTTCTTTGTTTCCTTTCATTTTTGTTAATTTAAAACAAAATGCATTTACTGAGGTTGATATTTCCATTTTCAAGAGTCTTAAAGGGATAATAACTATAGCTTTCATATATTATCATGTTAAAAGTGTATTTTATTGAAATAACAAATGCATAGAATGCAGAATGTAAGACTATATATAACTATAGCTGTAGTGAGTGTAAAAATGTAAATGTTGAGTATTTGCTGGCCAATTTTGTTTCTGATTTCATTTCATTTAAATGAAGATAGTACAGTACAAGCACATGTGGTGATATCAAAACATTCTCTCTCGTTAACAAAAATGTCAAAAGGTGTCATTGTAAAGAACCAGATCTTGGATTATTATGCAAAAAGGCTTTTGAGAATGGAAATTAAATAACAGTTGAAATGATTGGTTCTCAAATTAATTCATTTAATGCATTTATGTTTATAATTCGTCATTCTGAATTTTGCATCTGTGTGCTCTGTTTTCCTAAACTGCATTGATCATTTTGTTTGCTTTCATTCAACATTTCATTTGCATTCATTCTGCATTCGATTTGCATTCATTCTACATTTCATTGGCATTCATTCTACATTTCATTGGCATTCATTCTACATTTCATTGGCATTCATTCTGCATTCATTCTACATTTCATTGGCAAAATTACCCATTTCAGGGTCTGCAGAGCATACAACTCTTTGGAGTTAGTCAGAGTTGCAGAGATTTTAAAAGGACTGGAGAATGAGTTAAATTGTACATTGCAAATAAATTACAAGAAGAGAGAGATAAGTGCATGAATTATGCTGATGTCCTCATCTGAATTGCCATCAAGATATTATCTTTTGAAATGAAGATAATATAAGATATAAGATAATAAAATTTTCTATTTAATTAGAAACATCAAGTGCAGCTTCAAGTGTCAAGTCTTCAGTGATGGGTCTTAAGCAATCTCAGCAGACAACAAAAGTGAATGTGAAGTCATCTTTTCCTTCTGGTCCACAGAGTGGCAAGGGAACTAGTCAAGTTACACAAAATTCCCACAGCAAAAAAGACACCATGAACCAGTCCAAAGGAAATAAATCTCAGAATGTTAGTCAAAAGACACAGAATGATCAGACTGGTTCATTGTTGGGTATAAATAATTTGTACCAAGCTACATTGAAAACAACAGAGCAGTCAACAAGGACTAATGTGATAAATTCCCTCACTGAGGATACTCCAAGAAATCTAGATTCTATGTCAGCATTTGCTCAAGAGTAAGTACAGTAGTAATATTATTGCATGCATCTGTGCATTATACAGTATACCAGTGGAGCTATAGTTGATTAAATATTCTGTTCATTGGAACAAACTTAATATTCATCTAACATTGTCTGTGTATACTAATTCAGGTTCAGTTAATTCATATTTTGTTACTACTGAATTTGATTAAACTTTGAACAACGGCTAATATCATCATGGTATTGGATGATTTTTATTATGACCTATAATGATGACTTACATAATTTATTTATATGATTATTTTATTATGTCTTTAATAAATGATACCTATAAATATTTTATGAGGTGTCCTTGCATCTGATGTGGAAAGTTTTGAGGGCTCCAGAAATTGCATATTTCATACTATTTTTATTAAAGTCGGTAGATGGGCATGTCTTCAAGATCGTGGCTTGGTGTGATTAAGAGTAAAACTTAAGCATGTGACCTTGCATCTGATTGACTTAGCTTGTTAACAATCTAGTAACACTATCTTGGATCAGATTGTGAGAAAAACCTTTTTTCAGATATTCTTTATCAAGATGTTGGCTGAGTTTAATCATGATCGAGATCTGCATTATAAATTGGGCTTCTGTTGTTGTGGTGTTGTTGTTATAGGGTTTAGTGCCATTTCTCAGCACAAAATAGGCTATTCATGGCAGCCAGCATAACTGGTGGAGGAAGAACCACGACCCATGGGACTCTGCTGGTAAACTTTCTCACATACCCACATTGGCTGAGCCATAGACTTGAACCCACATAATTGACTTAGCTTGTTACTACTGTATAGACTGTATTCCAGTCAGATTCTGCTCCACCCTTTCTGAGTACTGAAATGTTACTAATAAATTTACAGTTTGAACAGGGATGGAACATATCAGGTTCATGGAGGTCAAAGGGTAAAGTCTTTGCTTATTCTTCTAACACTAGCATATGGAAGACAGCAAATCTGCTTTGTTGTGATTTTTTCCCTTAATTTGATTATGAATAAATGAGAGGAAACAATTTTACTATATTTTTCTTTCACTTAATGCAGCAGTTTTAATATTGAAGTTGACTTCACTGCTGTGTTCTAAGACATCTGATTTCCACATAATTATGGTCATTGCACAGTTAATATTGCCATAGGGCATATTGTGCAGGCAGGAACATATGCATAATTAGCTTATTTTCATGTGTAACAGCAAAGTTAATGTACTGTTAATTGTTTTTTGCACAACTTCCATGTTAATATACTGTTTTGCTTTATTTTGTATTGTGTTTTCTGTTTTTCAAGCACTGTTACCAGCAGTGATGAAATTTATAGCAAGCATTACAATCTGAGGATATAAATCAAGATCAAAATAATAAAAAAATAACAAATCAAAATTTTGCCTCAGGGATTTTAGGTTAACTGTATGGAAAAATGTCTGTGTAATAAAATGGTTTTAAAAAATTAGTGACTGAAAGGTGGATTTTATAGTCAGAGGTCAGTTTATTACTTTATACATTGCCTAAAATTTTCTGTAAGTGGCAGCTAAGACAGCATCATGATATATTTTCCACAAGTCTGGGTTGTCTCCCCATTATGGAAGAAGAATCACAGTATAGTCGGTATTGTTAACAGTCAAGAAATTTTCACAATTCAGCAATCTTTGTGTGAGATTGGAAAAATAAATTTTGTCAGAATTTATGATCTTATGTATTAAAACTTCCCAAGATCTGCAGTCACTAAAATAAAACCAGTACAATTTTTAAAACATATTTTTGGACAAAATCACACAATTTTATGTCTTTGAAGATAAATATAAATATGTGTTATTCCTTCTTATGTTATGCATTATTTGGCAATAAAAAAAGACATTCAGATTTTTCTCTCATAATTACTAAAGCACCAGCCTGTACTCTGAGACTGATGGAAGTGTCATGGGTGGCAACATTCCACGGAAGTGTGTGAGTCGGATAAGCCTGGACAAGTCAGCAATTGACAAAGGAGATGGCACCTATGAGGAGACACAGCATCCTGATGGCAAGGCAAGGCACCATTTTGTCACCACAAGCAAGCTCTGGATAGGCTTTAATTTCAGATTTAACAATACCTCCCTTATGTAGCAGATTTCATGGATGTACCATTATTTAAGCCCAACACAAGTGTAGAAGGGGGTATTTAGTGTTAACCATTGTCACTTCCCATCTATCCATTTGTTGAATGATTCCATTAAGGTCACTGTAGCAGTTTAGTGAACCCATTTCCAGTCATCTTTAGCTCACCAGTAAACTTATTGTATTGCACTGCATCTGTCATGTGTCATTTGCTGTCTGTCATGCAACATCCATCCATTTACAGGTACTTACCACTCTGTCAGACTATTCATTCAGCCTAAGTCAAACTTGGAATGTGGGTTTATGTCAAATGAATCTTGGATGAGTTTGCTAATGAGTGTGGTACATGCATATCAATGAGGTGGTTTTGTCCTTGACCGCCGAACCTTGTTACCACTCTTGGGATCATATTTGTAATCCAGTTTTGATCAGACTTAGAATATATGCTGGGAAAATTCAGTATGATACTAATGAGGTGATCTTGCATGTGATTCTCTGAGCTTTTTATCACTTTTGAGGCTATATTTTTAAATGATTTTGGATGCATACTGAGGCTGCATCTTAATTTCTGGGCTTGTTGCCACTCAGGAAACCATATTTCTGATGTGATTTTTTTGAGAGTTAAAATATGGGCTTATATCATTAACATCTTGGATGGGTTTGATAATGAGCAAGATCCACACATATTAATCATGTAACCTGGTTTGTTACCATACTGAAGCCATATTTTTGATCTGTTGTTATCATCAGGCTCATGGATGAAATTGATTATGAACAAGAGATTATGTATATTACTGATACCTTTATCATTAGATGTACTGAAATAGGTCCAGTCAGCATAATATGAACTTTTGAAGACAGCTTTCAGATCATATTACCTTAGTGGAATGGTCAAATGTTAAGTTTTGAAAAAGATGAGCACTAGCTGGCCTACTTAGGCCTTATGTTATTCTTTAATTCTACTTTGGTGAATATTTTGGTAAATTGTTATTCAATAATTTAAATGGATCCAATCCTCTAGCAGAATTTCTCTTTTAAATACATTCTCCAATCACATTAACATTGTGAAAACAAGTTTGGTTTGTTACCTACCAATTAATCCAGTCTTCCTGAAAAGAAGCAAAGATTTCGTCTTTTGAGTCTGTGTTTTACATAGAATAGGGAAGAAACTCTTGCCCATTACCTTGCATGACTACGACTAGTTGTTGCCAGTTTTAAGCTTTAGCTTCAAATTATCAAGTAGCATTTTTTTGTTGACCTCTCGAAAATTCTTCAAGATCTTAAAATTTTCTATCCATCCATGCAGGAATTCTGGAACTGTAATTGAAGTAAGATTCTTACTACAGGTGTTATATATTATTTTTTATATTTGATCAATACTTATGTTAATTTTTTATGCAGTGTGGACTTTCTTTATTCCGAGTTCGTGTTTCAGCATGGTATAATTGATACTTGTTGGTTTTATTAAGGTATAATATGGACTATAATTTTTATAATGAGTGCTGTTTTGGGTGCATTTGTTACTTTTTCTCCTTCAAATACGTTCATCAATCACATTAAATTTAGTAATATAAACCCTACTACCTCCTGAATCCAGCCCTCCCGGAGACAAAAATTTGTCTTTTCTCTCTACAGTTTATTGACAAAGGGCAATAACTCTTGCAGATTACCACCCCATGCGACCTACAAGTGGCTCTGGTTTTAAGCTTTTGCTGTGAACTGACAGCATTGTTCACTTTGCCCTCCAAAGTCCATTGGAAATGTGTGCTTTCATCCCATCCATTGAGGATTTTGTTATTTCCAGATGTATTAAAGATTATTCAACAGGAGATATACATTATTTTTTTAATTTTTATGAAAATTATGTGCATTTTTTTACCTCTGTAGACTAAATCTCTTCATTCATCTATATTCTAATATAATGTGTTAAAGATTGTTTGTATGCACTATTTATTTATCACCTCTGGTATAAAAGTTGTCTCTGGTGTTTGTAATGCAGTTAACTTTGCATTTCTCTTTTTTTATTTGCTTACTTTTCCATTTCATAATTGATTTTGATGATTACTGGTAAGTAGTGTTCGAGAGTTCTAACAAAAACTGCAAGAAACAGGGAATGATGTGGAAAGTCAAAGGACCAAGGGTACTGATGTTTTGAACATTTACCTAATACTGAGTCAATTGCCAGCCATAAATTCAAGCCTTTAGCCAGAACTTTGCTGAAGCAGATGCAGGACATATGCTGTGATAGGTTAGCTTTGACATGGAGGGGTTAAGCAATTTACATGCCCTTTCAGTTAATCCAAGCCCTTGCTCTCTCCATTTCAGATCAAATTGTTCTGTTATCTTATTGATGTAACCAGGCCTTGTAGACAAGTATAAGCTACCATCTTATTGATGCAACCAGGCCTTGTAGCCAAGGATAGGCTACCATCTTATTGATGCAAACAGGCCTTATAGCCAAGGATAGGCTACCATCTTATTGATGCAACCAGGCCTTGTAGCCAAGGATAGGCTACCATCTTATTGATGCAACCAGGCCTTATAGCCAAGGATAGGTTACCATCTTATTGATGCAACCAGGCCTTATAGCCAAGGATAGGCTACCATCTTATTGATGCAACCAGGCCTTATAGCCAAGGATAGGCTACCATCTTATTGATGCAACCAGGCCTTGTAGCCAAGGATAGGCTACCATCTTATTGATGCAACCAGGCCTTGTAGCCAAGGATAGGCTACCGTCTTATTGATGCAACCAGGCCTTATAGCCAAGGATAGGCTACCGTCTTATTGATGCAACCAGGCCTTGTAGCCAAGGATAGGCTACCATCTTATTGATGCAACCAGGCTTTGTAGCCAAGGATAGGCAGTCATGTTATTGATACAACCAGGCCTTGTAGTCAAGGGTAGGTTACCATCTTGTTGATGCAACCATGCCTTGTAGCCAGGGATAGGCTACTGTCTTACTGATGCAACTGGGCCTTGTAGCTGAGGATATGCTACCATCAGTGGGTAATCAGAGTCATCATGTGTTCCCTTTCTTCAACAGATAACTCATGGGAATTGATCATACAAGACTATGTTTACACACTCTAGCATTACTTGAGGTGCACAGAGAACATACATGGAACAAAATATATATATATATATCTCTTCTGGTGAAGACTGGAAAAGACAACATCAGTCTTCAAGCCTTTTCATCTCGGCTAAAGTGAGTTATTCCTGCAGCATACTTGGAAGTCCCAAAAAATCATAGTTCTCTTAAGAAAATTATGGCTTATGAAATTAGAGTGATCTCAGAGAGCCTTACTTTTTAATCCAGACTTTCAATCCAAAACATAATAGAAGCCATTGGCTGGCATGTGCAGTCAACTGTGCAGTCAACTTCTATGAGTTTTTTATCTCCGCAATTTAGTTTCACAGTGGCTTTGCCCCAGATGATTGCTAGACCCATTTAATATCAACACATCCTTTTCATGGACAACATCTTCTTGTTTTCGCCCATAATCTTTTATCAGAAAGAAGAATTGAATAAATTCTTTTCTTGGCTGGGTAAAGGTGTTATGGATCATGTGACCATTGGTTGTGCTACTGTCAAGTTTGGATAGCATGCTATTCTTCATATAGGGAATCCAGACTTCACTTGAATGGTTCCCGTGGCAGAACTAGGACGCTTAATATTCTGTCCTCCTATTACTATTCTCCTAATGTTAATGTGATCAGGGATATATACAAAGGAGAAAGCAAATTATTAAGTAAACTATGTTTCTTCAAGAATACTTACCCGATCACATTACAGTGTGACCCCACTATACGGCAGTTGGGAGCCACAGAATCCGACTGTGTTATAGACCGAACCGTGTTATAAGCAACCAGGTCAGTTAGCTGAAGAAAATGATGCATGTACCCCAAAAAATTTGCGGGGGGGTTTGGGTTAGGTAATAAATGCGGGCGCAAAAATACATGCTTCATTGGCACAGTTACCATCTTAAATCAATGCATATTAAATGAGAAATGCATCTGTAGTGAAAACAGAGAAGGCATATATAATATTTTACTTTATTCAGAGAACCATGCATTGGTACATATACGTGTATACTGTTTATATATACGTGTCTAGCGTATAACATGAATAGAGTATCAATATGATGTACTCACCAGTGAATCTCATCACATACGTTGTATCCACAATGCAAGTAATTCCATGGAAAATATGCACACACACAGATTTAAAATATTCAGTGATTTTGTCACAGGTCATATAGGTCTGAATTCAGTGGGGAAAAAAACAGCACAATCACGTAATGAATGATGAAACACATTTACTTTTCAGTATGTCCCAAGTCGGTAAAAGTTAGTTTGCATTTTAAGTTGCCATTGGTAACGTTCATAAGCATAAACTTTTTTCCTGCAAAAGGAAACTTCCACGGCACAGTAAAAGTGTGCCAGTCACGTTGGAAAATGAAACAATCCATCAGATTCAATTGCTTTTATTTAAGTTCGTTAATGGCTTCCTTTGAAGAAAGGTTCTTTGTTTTTATTGAAGATTGTAGTCGGCATGTGTTATTGAAGTCACCACTAAAGGACAGCTTTGGAGAACCAAACAAATGCCCATTTCTTATTGTGGCAACAGCATCAAATAATTGTATTGCATGATTGAGACTGGTTTTTTTTCTATTTGCTTAGTATGTTTTCATCACAATTGGTGCTTCAAAGGTAATGTTTTCTTTGAAATTTCAGCAGATTATTTTATCTGGGTACATTTTTGACAAAGGAATTGGCCATTGTTTGGTCGATTCAAGTTACTGTTCCTCCCTGCCTACTGAATAGACCAACAAGTAAGATCTTGTTTTTTTTGTGTTTTTTTTTACATTTGTGGTAGCGAAGTGATGCTACCTTCCATGGATGCATCAGAAATTTATAAATGGGTCCAATGGATGATAGAGATGCAGTTGTTCTGGTCTGATGACAGGGATTACTACAGAAAATGTGAGTGTTCTGAAGGATTTAATTCTGAGTGAAAAGAAAAGGAATTTTACTTACCATCCACATACAAATGTCAGTCTATTAATTACTGGCGAGTGTCTGAAAATGTAACGAAAGATAGATTACGACATAATGCCTCGTCTGGTTGATCTCTGCTACCGGAAATGTCAACAACAAAAAAAGCAGATATCTCACAGCATACAGTACTCATGCTAGATGTCAACATAAGCAGATTATGATATAACAATGCACTGTTAAGATGGTTTGTCAATATGGACAAAGAATTTGTTCATGTATCTCTTATAAATTTCAGTGCATTTTATATCAAGTTTGCGGCTTCCTTTCATGGGGCATCTGAATTTCACCACTCCAAACCAATGGTTGTATATACTACAACCAAAAAGTCGCCAGATGGTATATTTTGCTGCCAATAAGGAAAAAAAAATTACAATTTGCAACATTGGTGAAGCCCTGTACAATCCCTGAATAAACTTTTTACACATTATTTTTCGTACTTTTAAGAAGAAAAAACCATTTTTTCTTGTCCGAGAAAAATACATATAAAATTTCAGGAGCCACACCACAATCACCTTGTATTATTTTTACGTGATCTCTTCCCCAGAATGATAAACTTTTTACTTTTTTTTTGCATCATTAAGAAAGAATTATTTTTTGTTCATGTACAAGAAAATACATGTATATGAAATTTCGGGAGCCACGCCATGACCCTGTGATATCCGAATTCGTGTTATAACGGAGCGTGCTATAGCAGGGTCACATTGTACTATGAAACTCTCCAAGCCTCCCCACAGAGGCTAGCATCCTACTCAGTGTATTGCGGTTTTAAACTGCTGACACCTAGCAGTACATCAGGTGGAGGTAATGGGTAAGAGTTTCTTCCCTTGTCCGTTTAGTCCATAGATGGAAAAGACAACATTTTCATCTTTTTTTTTTTCAGGAAGACTGGATTCAGGTGGTAGCTAGCTCATTTCATATTATTAATGTGATTGGTAAGTATTTTTGGAGGAATATAGTTTGCTTAAAAAGGTACTTTCTTCAATCTGTACCATTATGGGACTCCTACATTTATATGATACGTAAGACTGGTACATTCAAGCAAACACTTTCCCAGGAAAATGGGTAAAACAGTCAAAAAAGATCCTCTAGTATATCCTGCAAAGTCTGTTAAAATCAGATTCCTGGGATTTTAAAAAAGTCAGTTAACCAAATATGACCTAAATATTTTGATATGTTAATTCATATATTTATGTGTACAAGTATATAAAAGAGATATCTACATACTTTAACGAGACTACTAATTAGAATAAAATGTCTGGAGTGTAGTTCACTTTTAAATTAATATTATCTCCACAAATTAGCAGGAGGATAATGTGATACGCTCCATTTATCCATAGTTCTATCTCCTAAACTACTAGATGGAAATTCACATAGCTTGCTCATGTGAAGACCATTTGCAAGAGGTGTGTATGTTTGTTTTAGCCCCTTCCCTGTGTTCCCTGGGTGATGGTCAGTGGTCAGATCAGTGACCTTTTTGAATATGTTTATTAACAGACTTTGTACATGTATTAACGTGTCAAGAAGACACAATATATGTGACAGACTTTGGACCAGGAACACCTGTATCAAGTTCCCAGGGAGGAGAGCAGAGTGGGGAGAATATGTAATAGAACAGGGGTCTTTGCCATAGCAGGCCATCAGAGCAGTAGCTAGGTCATTTTTGTAATCATAAATGTATAAAAAGTCAACTCAAGCTGTATGGCATTAAGAAGACAGTTCTGCAGAAGATAATAACATTTGGTAATTCGAATAAAAACACATACATGTGTGATATGTGTTCCTTAAAAACTTTTAAGAAAGAAGACACTAAAATAGAAACTTGAGACTGAGAAATAAAACAACAGTATTAACAAAGAAAATATCCCTTTCATGATTTGTCATATAAATGTCAGAAGCACAGTGGCTTTATGGTTAGCTTGCCAGACTTGCAGCTGAAGGGGTGCAGGTTCGAATCCTACCATCAGATCAGCCTGGGTCAGCTACCATGGTGTGTCTGTGGGCACTTGGCACTTAAAAACTGTTTGTGTTGCTGTGTTGTAAAACACCAAATCAGCAACATCAAATAAACATGATAGACTGTTAAACATATATTGGATATATTGTAAAGCAGGCTGCATTTGCCTTTGTAGGTGGCCTCTGATACTTTCAACATGAGTGTGAATGCTGGCATGCCACATTGCCTTGAAGGAATTTACGCTTTTAGCATCATAAGTTGTTTCCCTTTCTGTCAAAGAGTTACCTCCCCAAAGTAGGTATATTGCTAAACAATACAGAATGAAAAGCACATAAAATCTTTATTCTTTTTTAATCGTTAATTGTTATGATTTTAAAACTACGCAGTTTTGCTACATAGTTTTGTTTATTTACATAAATAAACAGTTGTATATAAATTAACAGCTATTACTTTAAAACATCTTTAACTTAGAAAAAAATCCTCTCTCAGCTAGATTCTATATAGTCAGGAGTCAATTAATGGGTAAGTGTTACACTTTCCTTTACAGTCATCCATGGCACTGTACTCCCCAAGTGATAAGCTCAGTCACTAGATGAGGCATACCTGGGTGGTAGTTGTACCCAAAAATATATACAGTCACCGTTGGGTTCTTCTGAGTTATTATGGGCACCATGGAAAATCAGAACTCTCTGACTAGGTATATATTGTATTAGCTTTTCCTATCATGCACTACTGAAACACTTGATCCATTGTCAGCACTTGGCTCAGATACCTAGCGGCAGGTCTGTTACATCATATAATTGGGACCCCTGGTGGCAGTGCAGTCTGAAGTGCATGCCTTTGCCATCTCACCTCTGTCCGCATGGCTCCGAGTCTTGGGTTTGACCGATGAGGGTATGTGAGAAAGCTTGTCAGTAGCTTCCCATGGGTTGGCAGTTCTCACTGGATTTTTCTCCAGCAGTTATACTGGTTGCCTTGTATAGAGTATCATGTGCTGAAAAATAGCATTACCCCCTACCACAAAAGAACCCCAAAACATCATCTAATATGCTAATTAGTAGGCACAGGAGTACAGTGTTGCAGCAAGAAGTAATGGTCTGGATGTATAATACACATTTATTATACCATACTGTATACTGTCAGTTAGCCGACCCACCCATAAACATGGTCACAGTTTAGACTGGATTCTTTATAGACCTAATGATAATATTCTACAGTCCTCCCTGGTGTCCCACGAACTTACATCAGATCACCTCTGCATTATATGCCATCTTGACATATCAGTCCCTAACCCTCCACCTTTATTTGCTACTAAGAGAAACCTCAGTATGATAAACAACCCAGGTAAGGCATGACATCCAAGCAAACCTAACAACTAGCTTACCTCCTACAGCAGAACAACTCGATAACTGCCTGCGTTCATTGCTTGACAAACATGCCCCAGCAACCAAGTGCAGAGTATCAATTGAGAAGTGTTCTCTGTGGTATAGCAGTGTTAGGGACCAGCTTCACACTGCTAAAAGAGACCACCGTAAAGCTGAGAGGCTTTGGCTTTCCACCAGACTCACTATTCATAAGCAAATCTATGAAGCCGCTAAGAAGAATGTCACAAACATAGTCCATGCAGTGAAATCAGCCCACCACAGTACTAAGATCATGGAAAGTTCCATCTGCAAAGAACTATTCGAGATTATTAACAAGCTAATGTCAAGCAACAAATGTACACCGCTTCCAACTACCTTCTCTCTAGTCGACCTTCGGGACCTATTTGCAAATTTCTTCTGTGACAAAAGTACAAACCATCAGAGATAAGCTTGACAACACAATTTCAATTGATTCGTCATCACCATACAGTTGCGATACAGAATTTCAGCAGCAACCATTAGCAGCATTTGAACCTGTCTCTATGGATTTAGTATGTACAATTGTGATGAAGAGTACACCAAAGTCATGTGAACTTGATCCAGTTCCGACATCACTGCTGCTTGAGTGCTTAGATCCAATATTGCCTTCACTGACTGATGTTATTAATACCTCTCTCTCTTCTGGGGAATTTGCATCATTTTTCAAAACTGCCATTGTAAAGCCTCTGCTGAAGAAACCAACACTCGACCATAATGATTTAAAGAACTACCGCCCAGTTTCTAATCTCCCATTCATGTAAAAAATCTTAGAAAAAGTTGTTCTATCCAAACTTGTATCTCATCTGAATTCAAACAGTCTTTTTAGCAATATACAGTCTGCATATCGCCCTTGCCACAGTACTGAAACTACTCTTCTGAAAGTAGTCAATGACCTTCTCTCTGCTTTGGATGGCGGAAAGATTACAGTCCTCACTCTCCTTGACTTGTCTGCAGCATTTGACACTATAGACCATGATATATTACTTCACCGTCTCCAGCATGTATTTGGCATTCATGATACAGCCTTACTGTGGTTCAAGTCCTACTTGGTCAACAGGACACAAATTGTGTCTGCAAATGGAAAACACTCCAGCCCAGTTGATCTATGTTGTGGTGTTCCACAGCGGTCTGTTCTTGGACCTGTTCTCTTCATTCTATACACTCAGCCACTCTCAAGTGTCATAGATCATCATCCAGTGTCTCACCAGTTGTATGCTGATGACACCCAAATATACAAATCTAGCCATCCAACTGAAGTTGAAGCTACCATCCAAGGCGTACAGAGGTGCATTTCCGATGTGAAATCATGGATGACATGTAACAAGCTGCAGATGAATGATGATAAAGCTGAAGCCATTCTGATTACAACAAAAAGACTTTCTCATTCACATCCTTTACCTCAGACAATAAATATCAGCAACACCAACATTAAATTCACACAGTCAGTACGAAACCTAGGTGTTACTCTCGACAGTACTCTCTCACTGCACCAACATGTCATGAACATATGCAAGGCTGCATATCTTGAACTGAGACGCATCAGCTCCATTCGCAAGTATCTTTCAGTTGATGCCACTAAAACACTTGTGTGTTCCTTAGTACCTTCAAGACTGGACTATTGTAACTCAATTCTGTCTGGTTCGTCTCAATATCTACTCCAGAAACTTCAAAAAGTTCAAAACACAGCTTCTCGGATCATCCTTAGAGTACCACGATCAGAGCATGCCTCCCCCCTGCTCTGTACCCTACACTGGCTATCCTTTTGATCCAGAATTAAACACAAACTTTGTTCTCTGTGCTACATTTCACTGACTGGCTCCAGTCCAACATACCTATCTGACCTCACCCATGTGTACACACCAGCAAAAGATACTTACACTCCTCTTCTGACACTCGTATTCTCATTATTCTCACTATGAAAATGAAATCATATGGACAACGTTCTTTTGCATACCAGGGCCCAGCAACGTGGAATGAATTGCCCACTTCACTTAGACACAAAGACACAGTGATCTCATTCAAGAGTGCTCTTAAAATCTAACCTATTTCAACTGCAAGAACAGACTTAAAGACCTAATAATGTTTCCTGACCTTAAATATTTACAGCATGTTTTCTGTTTTCTGATTTCGTGGTGTTTGTTTTTATTTTTGTAATCATTATATATGTTTTTTAAGTGTTGTCAAATGTTGTAAAGCGCTTAGAGCTTCTAAAGATTAGGCACTATACAAAGCCCTCATTATTATTATTATTATATAAAGTTTTTTCCTCAGATATCAGATTTAATTTGAAGAAAAATGAAAAGGAACATGGCTAATTTATCTCATTTTTTTGTCTCAATAGATTGAGCGACTGTACAGTACAGGGGCCCGTGAGATCTTGTTTTCCAATGGCACAAGGAAGGAAATTTCAGCAGATGGGTTGGCCATTATTGTGTCTTTCTTTAACGGTGATTTCAAACAGATCTACCCAGACCAGAGAGTGGTAAGGGGCATTGTTCATTGAACATACGATTTCAGGCACTATGGTTATGCATTGTTCATTGAACATACGATTTCAGGCACTATGGTTATGCATTGTTCATTGAACATACGATTTTAAGCACTATGGTTATGCATTGTTCATTGAATGTACGATTTTAGGCACTATGGTTATGCATTGTTCATTGAACATACGATTTTAGGCACTGTTGTTGGGCATTGTTCATTGTACATACAATTTCAGGCTCTATGGATGGGCACTGTTCATTGTACATACAATTTCATTCACTATTGGGCATTGTTCATTGAACATACGATTTCAGGCACTATGGTTATGCATTGTTCATTGTACATACAATTTTAGGCACTGTTGTTGGGCATTGTTCATTGTTCATACAATTTCAGGCACTATGGTTATGCATTGTTCATTGAACATACGATTTTAAGCACTATGGTTATGCATTGTTCATTGAACATACGATTTCAGGCACTATGGTTATACATTGTTCATTGTACATACAATTTCAGGCACTGTTGTTGGGCATTGTTCATTGTACATACAATTTCAGGCACTATGGTTATGCATTGTTCATTGTACATACAATTTCAGGCACTGTTGTTGGGCATTGTTCATTGTACATACAGTTTGAGGCACTATGGATGGGCATTGTTCATTGTATATACAATTTCAGGCACTGTTGTTGGGCATTGATCATTGTACATATGATTTCAGGCACTATGGATGGGCATTGTTCATTGTATATACAATTTCAGGCACTGTTGTTGGGCATTGTTCATTGAACATACAATTTCAGGCACTATGATTATGCATTGTTCATTGAACATACGATTTCAGGCACTATGGTTATGCATTGTTCATTGAACATACGATTTTAGGCACTATGGTTATGCATTGTTCATTGAACATACGATTTCAGGCACTGTTGTTGGGCATTGTTCATTGAACATACAATTTCAGGCAACAGCATAAACCCAAGCCCTATATTCTTGAAACATTTCGAACAAGAAACTCAAAATCAAGCTCAAAACCTCGAAATCAGGTGGCCAAATCATCCAAGACATTTACCTCTACAGATTAGTCATATCTGTCCATGTGGGTTTCAGTGATTTTTAGTGTGGTGTTCGTGAATTCTTCCTTCACCAAATATACTGGCTGCCATGTATAACCTATCATGTGGTGAAAAATGGCATTAAACCACAAAACCAAACCAAACTCAGATATTAAGCTTAGAGTACTCCTGTGTCATCAAAATTTGGGAATGTTACAAAGGGATGTAAAAAAGTATTAATGTAATGTTCTGTGATTCAGTTCTAATTAAAAATCTAGACTGTCCAAACTGGGGGACTGAGCTTTTTGCTCATAAAGCTTCAAGAATATCAGACCTTATCTGTCAGTCGGTGTAGTTTGAGTTAAAATGTATGTTGTACATAAGTCAATGCAGTATACATATTCCATGACCGATTTTTGCAGGTGAAAGTAAAATAAATTTTATTCTGATTCATTTATATATTAAACCAAAGGTTATTTCATTTAATTTACTGCATAACACATTAATATAAAAGCATTCATTTATCCTTATTGAATGGTCAGAGGGTCATTAGTAGGCAAACAACAACAACAACAAGAATAATAATAAAGACTTTATTTTCAGAGGGTGATTCAGTTACAAACGAGAAACTAATTTACCTTGAGGCCCTCTATTATGTACATACAGTGAAACCTGTCTTGAAAGACCACTGCTATGTGAGACCACCTGTCTTGAGAGACCATATTTTCAATGCACAAATTTAATGATTATATAGCATTGTGACCTGTTATGAGAGACCACCTGTCTTGCGAGACCATAATTTTATGGCAGAAAGGGTGGTCTTTCAAGACAGGTTCTACTGTATAAGATACAAGCTAATAATAATATGTTCACACACACACATGCACACACAAGCAAATACACAGCATATAAACAATTATTCACATGAATGTTGTTTTGTGCAGAAACGAAAATGAAGCAAGGAGGTAGTGATGTAACTTGTACTATAATAAATACACCAATTTAATAATTATTTTTATATTCTCTTTTTTCCAGACCTATTACTATGCTGAAACACAGACATCTCACACCACTTATCCAGATGGGTTGGAAGTGCTTCATTTTCCCAAGTGAGTTGGCCTGTATTTGTTAGAAAAATGTTTGGTAGAAAATTTGGGTAATACTGTGGATTGTTATGGTATGATCGTTTGTGTCATCATTTGTGCATCTGCCATTGTGTATCATCCATTCATAGTTTTTGTTTATATCTGCTTCTCAAAAACTGTTGTGATCAAATTGCATATGATTCTACAGGCAGCATCATGGTATCAAGGCCTTCAAGATTTGTTCAGTGGATTCTGATCCATCATCCATTATGGAGACTGTTGCTAACAGTTGTTAAGCCTACAAACAACTTCTTAAAAAAACACTCAGCAGAATTCAACCAAATTTAAGAGAAAGCATCCTGATTTGAATGTCTCTCATTTTTATATAGATTTGAAGGTTTCTAATTTTAGTAATGGCCATTCTAATAGTGGATTGGCATAATCCACTGGATTGGCATAATCCACTATCAAATGACCATTACTACAACTAGAAAAACTTTTAAATTACTTCTTCTCACAACTTGCTGAACACATTTGAACCATATTTAACTATAGTATCTTGGTATGAAGGCCATTTAGCTTTTTGCTGTCATCTGACTGCTTTATTACACAGCCTTGCTGTCATCTGACTGCTTTATTACACGGCCTTATTGTCATCTGACTGCTTCATTACACAGCCTTATTGTCATCTGACTGCTTTATTACACAGCCTTATTGTCTTCTGACTGCTTTATTACACGGCCTTATTGTCTTCTGACTGCTTTATTACACGGCCTTATTGTCATCTGACTGCTTTATTACACAGCCTTATTGTCTTCTGACTGCTTTATTACACGGCCTTATTGTCATCTGACTGCTTTATTACACGGCCTTATTGTCTTCTGACTGCTTTATTACACAGCCTTGCTGTCATCTGACTGCTTTATTACACAGCCTTGCTGTCTTCTGACTGCTTTATTACACAGCCTTGCTGTCATCTGACTGCTTTATTACACGGCCTTATTGTCTTCTGACTGCTTTATTACACAACCTTGCAGTCATCTGACTGCTTTATTACACGGCCTTATTGTCTTCTGACTGCTTTATTACACAGCCTTGCTGTCTTCTGACTGCTTTATTACACGGCCTTATTGTCTTCTGACTGCTTTATTACACAGCCTTGCTGTCTTCTGACTGCTTCATTACACGGCCTTATTGTCTTCTGACTGCTTTATTACACAGCCTTGCTGTCATCTGACTGCTTCATTACACGGCCTTATTGTCTTCTGACTGCTTTATTACACAGCCTTGCTGTCTTCTGACTGCTTTATTATGTTTTTAGGCCCCTGAAGAATTTAAATAATGTAGGAAAAGGCAGCTTCAGACCCCCACCTTATTCAGGTACCCTCAATTAAAAAAAATAACATTGTATTCACCCTCCTCAAGATTTAAATGCAAAAGCACTGAGGATGTTGATACAATCTGATGAAAATCAGACCTCCACTATCCTACGTGAAGATCTGACAGCAACATAGGTGTCATGTTCTGGTGACCTCTTGAATTAGCCAATGGAAATACAGCTTTCAGAAATCTGAATGTGAGTCAGATTGTTTGGCACACATTGTTGCTCTTTATTCATACTGCTCAGTCTCCCATATGTCAGGATATAAGACTTCATCTGATTGGTTGATAATATTAGCAATTATGGTAATAACATAGGTCACCAGAACATGACCCCTAAGTCATCTCTGTCTGATCTTCATGTAAGACAGTGATCTGATTTTAATCAGATTGGCTGTTGATATTTTATATTATGTCTACCTTTAACCTTCAAATCTGGTAGGAAAAAAACGACAAATATGAAATGGTTGATAAGATAGGCTCATGTCTTTAACTCTAAACAACAGTGAAATTCTCATGGGCATTAGGTCTTCAGGGAAGGTAACTCTTTATTTCACATTTATCTTGCCTCTGCTTTGATGTTTCTTAATAATTGTTTCACATATTTCTAATTGTGACATTTTTTAATCTCTTATAGTAACCAAGTGGAGAAGCATTATCCAGATGGGACCAAGGAGATCACTTTTCCAGACCAGACAATGAAGTACCTGTTTCCTAATGGCTCTGAGGAGAGCATCTTCCCAGATGGAACCATCATTCGGGTCGACAAGAATGGGGACAAAATGATGGAGTTCCCTAATGGACAGAGGGAAATACATACACAGGATTACAAGGTATTGCTTATTACTATCAAATGCTGTGATTTTCGTGATGTAAAGGAGGTTAGTTAGTGCTGTTGATTGTCTGTTGACATGAAACTAGTTGGTGTTGTCAGTTATGCTTTAGATATGAAACTTGTCAGTGTTGTCAGTTAGACTCTTGACATGAAACTAGGCAATGTTAATTAGTCTGTTGACATGAACTGTGTCAGCATTGTCAGTTATTCAGTAATCTGTTGTCATAAAACTAGTCGTTGTTGGTTATTCTCTTGAAGTGAAACTAGTCTAAGCTATCATTTGGTCTATTGATATGAAACTACTGGACGTTTTCAAAGAAAATTATAAAAGAAGTTGCAGTAAAAATGCAGTTATGTAAGAATCAGCCTTTTGAAATATCAGAACAGCATAGGTTGAAACACATATCAAATGAAATATTTCTAAACATTAGAGCAGTTCTGATAGAGGTTAAAAGTATAGTAGAAAGCAAAGATTCCAAAATATCCACATTTGCCGAGTGTCTTTAGAAAATGACCTCAATTATCCATTCCCACATGTCAGACATTAGACATATACATTGCCCATAATTATTCCATGCAGTTATTCAGTCCTTATATTTTGCCTAAATTTTCAAACATTTTATAGCTGCAAAGCATCAGTCCAACCTACTTTGATTATTGTCACAGTTTGTTTGGCAACATGGCGTACATAGTATACAACTTTCTGCAGCAAATAGGTCATTAACAGAAAAGATAAAAGCAGCATGTCTTGACTAATTCTTGTTGTCATCCTGAGATGCTTGTCTGCAGGCCTGGTTAAATAAAAGTTTACTGTCAGACTTGAGAGACTTGTCTGCAGACCTGGTTAAATAAAATTTTACTGTAGACTTGAGATATTTGTCTGCAGATCTGGTTAAATAAAATTTTACTGTAGACTTGAGATATTTGTCTGCAGGACTGGTTAAATAAAACTTTACTGTCATCCTGAGATACTTGTCTGCAGGCCTGGTTAAAGAAAACTTGACTGTCAGACATGAGATATTTTTTTGCAGGCCTGATTTAATAAAACTTAATGTCGGACTTGAACAGAATTACCAGATAATTAAGTGTTTATGTATTTGCAGTATCATAAGCCTGCTTGTTGACAGAAAAATAAGTTATTTTTTAAAATTATTAGAGTTGTGGAAAATGAAGAGATTGGTGTGTGTGTGTGTGTGTGGTTGATACGGTGACTGTTGTTTGGGGGGGGGCTATGGAAACACAACAATACCAGTCACATTCAACAGATTTCAGAGTGTAAAATATTTAAACAAAAGATTTGATGATTGTGCATTTACTTGTGAAGATTTGGGTTCTTTATTTTGTTTACACATTCAAACGTTAATTTTTGGCTTTTGCAAGCTTGCAGTTTAGTTGGGTAACAGAAGCTGCACCCAAATTTTGATTGTCACTTGTGTCAGTTTGCAATCCACACCCATCAGTGTTTGATTTTTCCATTGTTTTTAGACATGATTATGATTGTGTTGAGAACTGTTGCTACTTAAACAATTTTATTACTAGATTTAATCCAGAGTTTTTCTAAAAATTGTGTCCATTGTTGTACAGTGCAAAATGTATACAATACTGTATTGGTGACACAGAATATTGAATAGCAACAGGTCATGTAAGTTCAGTCACTAATAATTGGCATAATTCTTGAGGAAAACTAATTTTAAAAGAGTAATACTTGAAGCCTAATTTTTGTTCATTGGAGTTGATTTAGGCATTTTGTACAGTCATGACACAATTTAAGTGTTCATCTTGATGGAAAGAGAGAAGGACAAGAAAAAAATGAAATATGCCGAAATATGGAAATACGGATTTGAATAGCATATATAAGGGCAGATATATTTCCTGAATGGGAAAGAAAGTAGTTCCAAAAGTGATATTGCCATTATGGATATAAAAGTGGTATCACCAATGTGGCAATATAATTTTTCTCCAACTGATATATTTATTTCATTTTGGAGTATATAATAATATTAAATAAGTGTGGAATCCGTTAAGATAATGCAAGAACAAGAAGCAATAGATTCATACTTGGGATGAAAAATGGTTGAGTTAGTAATTGGAAAATGTCTGGGATTTTCAAGAAGCCAAAAGCAAGTATGATCGTTCAGCAGATGTTAAAATACTGTATGTTTGAGTCATAAACATGCAGCCTTGTAATTGTTTTATTTGGGTTTTTGCTTCATTCCAGAGAAGAGAGTACCCTGATGGCACAGTGAAAACTGTGTACCCAGATGGCCGACAGGAGACAAGGTACTCTAATGGACGATTACGAATCAAGGACAGGGATGGCCATATTATTGTTGACAGACATTGCTGACGGCAGTGGTGGACAAACCAACTTGAACCGTGTTCTTCAGATCAGATGCATTGTGTAATATAAATACAGAATTTGCAATGGCTCTCCAAAACACTCATATGACATTGCAAAATGCCACAGAGCAAGATACTCAATGCAGATGGATCTAGGCAGGGCAGTTATTTCCAAGGAAGCAAATGTATTTGTCAATTAGGGCTAAACCAGCAGAGACTAGCATGTATTTATATTGAGAAATAGCTTAAAATGTGTTATCATGGAGCTCAGAAGTTCTATGTCAGACTGTGTCAAAGAACCAATACAAAGCGAGAAAATTTAGCCATCTGATACTGGGAAGTTTAAAATATTTCTAAAGGATATATATAGGAAGACAAATAGAAAAGAAACAGATACAGATAAAACTTTAGGAATATGAAAGAAACCAAACTTGCAACAGTAAATTCAATACATTTAAATTGTATTAGAAAACTAGTCATAGTAGAGTAGCAGACTGTGTAAATGTTTGTAGACTTCAAATAGTTGATATCAGTACAATATCAGAAATGAAGCAGATGCTGTAGGTGCTCGATGGAATGGAGAATAGGCGTGATGTTGTATAGTGAATATTTTCTTGCAGATGTGTTTTCAGTGTAAGTGACAAGTGTCAGTTATTTCGTCTAAAGATTTACTGGGTTTTAATTCATAATGTACATTATTGTATATATATATATGTAAGACTGATCTGTTGTGGATAAAATTAAAAATGGTTGATTACCAACCAGGAGCTGAGATACAAGGACAAAGCATGGCTGTGATATTAGGAGGAACTGCATTGTTACATTTCTTGGCATTAATTTTATTTTAGCCACTTTCTCCACCATGGCATATTCCATTTCAGCTTACACATCTCCCTCAATAACATGCACCTGGATAACTTGTGAACCCACTTTATAATGTGGGGTCAGGCCTAGATTTTTTTAAATCTTTTAGAAATACCTTAAGAATTGCTACCTTTTTGTTGAATGTGGAGAAAATCATGGTAGAAACTGGTAAACTGGTATTCAAACTTAAATATATTGCTCACTTTATGATCAAAAAAGGTAGTGCCCAGAAATTTGAATCAACATGAAATTCAAAACTTTAATAAGACGTCTTATATTTTGTTAAATTTTCTTAGAAAGATTCTCAATACACCATACATAATCATATTCAACGAAATTCTGATCCATGAAAATGTCAGTAATGTCATCTGTTGGTTACACTTTAAGAAATAAATACCAATTAAGTAAGTTTTGTAAAGTGAAATTTGTGTTTTTGTTCTGTGTTTTAATTCAGTTTCAGTGTAATCATCATAAATGCAATATGCCCTCTTGTATTAAAATGTGAAATGTGTCAATCTACAATTGTAGCTATGTCCGCAAGGATTTGTTTGAGAACCTGATTGCGTTTTGATTTCGGATTTGCAAAAGTGTTTGTTGTATTGTTAAAATCATATGTAAGTAGACCTACCTTGTATTATCATGTAAATTATGTCTTTTGTATCAAATCAAGTAAAGGGGTTTGTGTGTGGAATTTTAAGAGAGTTGCAAAACATGCAAATCCTAACTGCATAAGAGCTAGTGGTCATGGTAGTGTGTCAGGTCAATTGACCAGTTGAACACTGTATTAAATATTATTATTTAGGTAATGTAATTAAAGTATCTAACATAATCAGTGGTTTATCCTACTAATTCCCAAATGCAATCATTGATAGCAAGTTGTTGTTGTTGTTGTAGGGTTTAACACCATTTTTCAGCACAAGATCGGCTATACATAGCGGCCAGTATCAATGGTGGAGGAAGAACCTGGGAAAACTCCCGGAAAGAACCACCGACCCATGAGAAGCTACTGGCAAGCTTTCTCACATACCTACATTTGCTGAACCTGACAATTTATCTCACGCAGACAGAGGTGAGATGGCAATGATCTGTAACGGTGAGCGCTTTAGACCACTTGGCCACTCGGGACCCCAGTGATAGCATGGAAAGCATGCAAAAGGAGTACTCAGTGTATGGAAAGCTTTGTTTCATAGATATGGTTCATTATGGAGAAGGATTTCCAAGGTTTGCAGTAAACTTAAAATTCCTAAATTGACAGTGAGAGGTATGCTCAGAGATGAGAAGAAATTTCACTATTACTTCTAATAAAATCGTGGCATCAATATTTTCTTGAACAGTTAAAAAGAAAAATTGAGTTTCAGCTTTGACATTTGTTATTTCCTGAAATAGATGTCATTAGTCCAAAATTTGGGGTGGTCCTAGGATTGGGACCTGCAGTATTTCCCACTGGACCCAAGAGTTAAACTTGTCAGAACTCCGTAGAACCTCCCACTTTTCCAGTGAATGTAAATTAAAAGTATGACTTGTTTCTTAAACAAAGAGTAAAATGTCAAGAAATATGTATGCAAAATCAGGTACTAGCAATGTTATTCAAAGCCTACTAACACTTTCAATATGTACATGATGGTCAGGCTGGAAGAATGTGTATAGTAAGGTGTATGAGTCTGTGCTATTTTTACCTCCAAATTTGAGTACCCTTCCACATAAGTATAAAAATTTCAAAGTCATCATCTTGTAGCCTCGTTCAGTGAGACTCAAAATATCTGATGTAATGACTGACTAATAACCATGTTGATGCATTTTGCCTGACTGGTCCTATTCTGTGAGGTTGAATTAGCTGCTACCAACAACAGTAAAACAAAAACTGACCCAAAACACATTCTGCTTCAGTGAACATGACAGATGATCAATACAAGTCATGAGTTTATTTAACTTTGGCTTCTCATCCATCATCAAATCCGAAAAGCTGTGGCCACCCAAAAATGAATAAAATGGATCCCCAGCAAGAAAAGAATAAGCCAAAAAAGGATGCAAAGTATGACGAACACCGTGTTCGCATATTTAAAGAATTCTGGAAGCAAATTGGCTGTGAGTTGAATATGATTGGGTAACACTCAGATATATTGACATTCATGTGCAAAAGCAGTGACATAATACACAATGAGTTTTTTTTAGGTACACATAAACTGTGTCAAAACCTCTTGGAGCGATCTTTAAGAAGTTGGTTATCTTAATAAATTAAGGTAATTATGCAGAAAAGCTCCATTAGGAAAGCATTTTATTGACAATTATCCACAACATGGTGGTAAAACAAGTATTTAATCCAGGAGGGCATCTCCTTCTTAATATTTCTAATGTCCCTCAGTAACTCACACATTCACTTTTATTGTTGTCTGCATTTTTGGATCCCATTGTGCATGAGTTATTGAGGGAGAGGTGTACATGGTATTCATGAAAGGTGCATTTATTAAAATATATGCCAGAGTACTTTAGTTACTCAATTCATGATACAAAATTGGAAAATTGCCCCAGTGGGTGACTGCTGTATAATAAAATGATACAAAATTATAAGTTGCGCCTATGGGTAACTACTTTATAATAAAATCATACAAAATTATAAATTGCATCTTTGGGTAACTAACAAACCTGAACAGGATCATTACATTTATGATCATATATTACAGTTTTAAATTATTTTTAAGGTACATGGTCTTGATTCTTCTTTGAATATGAAATCACATTAATGTTAGGAATACAAGCCTGTCACCTATCAAATCCAGCCCTACTAAAATGACAAAAAAATTATCTTTTCTATCTACCATATGACTGTAAGTCTTGGGACATGAACATTTTTTTTTTGTCCCAAAATTTATGAGCATTTAAAAATTATAGCATTTCTGGTGTCCCAACACTTACAGATGTAAAAAATGGCATGCCAAATTGGCAAGATCGCCATACAGCAGGGACCAGATTTTATTCATTTACTACATCAAAAAACTGTTGTAAACTACTATGATTGTATGTTATTATTTTGCATGACCATATTTTCTAATTTTTTCTGAAATTAAAGCAAATAAAAAATTCAGTAATTCATGGGGCAATTTAGAGTTTATCGGATGGCCGGTACCATAATATAGTGTACAGACCAGTACTTACAAAATGCAAATGGTATATCCTTGTTTAATCCAAAAAATACTAAATGCAGATTTTTGATTTATTCATTGTTTTTACCAAATCTTATTTTTCCAAAGCTATTTTATTTACTTTGACCCATATGTTCAGGAGTTACAATTTTTTTTCCAGAGATATAACCGATCCAACAATGTGATGTAAATCATGAAATGACACACGTTTAATTGTAAAAGTCACATAACCAGCATACAGTATATTCACTTAACTGATCATCATGGATACATTTTAGGTTTGTGTTTCGGCTTACCGTAACACAAATTCAACACAGTATTCATTCCACCTTTGATTTTGGACAGCTGGTTGTCTTGGCATTTCCTTTTGTTTATAATTGGCAGATTTGTCTTTTGTTTTCTGACAGGAGACCAGGGTAATTATTTGATCCATGAAACTTGCAAGTGATTTTTGTCTGGCAGCAGTGTTGGTAACCATTTGTTTTACAACATTACTCCACACAAATTAACTGTTGGAAAATCTAAAGTAAGGTGAACAGGATGAGATGCCCTGCATAATAGCGGTACTAAATTATTTGGCCCTAGAATTACATTGGACTGAGTAACCATTAGCATCGATATCATTGGCAATCAATTAAGGTACGAACGCTTGGTTGGTAAAGTAGCAAGATTACCGTAGCCGAGTAAATAGGTACTTGTGTATGGTTACTTACATCAAAGCAAACTATAGTCTGAGTGTTTAAGGTATTACAATTATTTTCAAAGCATTATTTCTGAAATTTATTATATTTTGGAGGTATTAGTTTGGTGCAGTTATGCCTATAATTAAAATCCAAGGTATGTACTTCATTTAGTGCAAGTCAAAATCTTCAATGTACATGCAGTGACACCGTGACGTAAACATACTATAACTATATGAGATTGTTGAACTAAATGCTATTGTTGTTCATTTTTGTCATACTGGGAACACAGTTTTAATGAGTTAGGTATTTACATTTTCAAGGCAAAATAATACATAAATTACTGGTGCATTGATACAGTATTCTAATGCAGTAATGGTTAAACTAAAAATAATAAATTGAAGACAAAAGGGATACGTTATTGTTGTAAATGCTTACAATAACCTGCTAATGCTCACCTCTTGTTGTCGATCAAATTATATACATTTGAATTGGGATGAAATAATAAGGAAACAGTTGAAAATTAAATATATTTATTGACTTTTCAAATATATTTGACTTTTCAAACATATTACAACAATTTATAGCATTCCTATGTGATAATTCATGATGATAGTCGCTTAAAAACCATAGTCACTATTTTTTTAATGTCATTACGATTGAGAAAATACATTGATCGATTAGTAGAAAAACAAAATGTTGGAGGTTTCGCAGGACTTATAGGACATGAAAAAACTGCTTTGATTTTGTGTTTCTTCATTTATAGGTCATAAATTACTTTTGAAAATAATTTAGGGTGTCCCAAAACTTATAGTGTCTGAAAATTTACATTCTTTACTGTATATAATGGACAAACAGCAGTAACTCTTGTCCATTACCTCCCCTTGCCACCGCTGGGGGTCACTAGTTTCAAGCTTTTGCTGTTATACAGCCAACCTCTTATATACATCTAAAAAAGCCCCAATATCTACATGGTTTTCAACCATCCACAAAGGAATTTGGATTTTTATTGTGTAGCTATAATTTTACTACAGGTGGTTTACTGTTTCTTTTATTTTAACCAATATTTTCATGAATTTTCGCATTCAAGGACTTTCGACCATATGCTCTGACATGTTATGATTGATGCATGTTGTGATTCATATTTTTGTGCTCACAGCCTTTTGTTCACTCACTCAGTAATAGGTGGTTTTTTGTTAGCAACTTATTATCCCACTGTATTGTTAATTTTTTCATCATGTCATTTCAGTGAAACATGATGATGAAGTGTGCAAACTGTAAGAAGTTCAAGGCCAGTGAAGACATGAATGAGTCAGGGTATGCATGCACCAAGTATACTTCATTGCTGCCATGCAGTGTTTGACCCTGTGGGCTGAGGATGTATGGTGTACACTGCTTTGTGGAAGTCTGTCAAAAACAAGGAAAAGAGAGGAAAATCATGCGATGAAACCACAGATGTTTTGAACTGTCACCCTAATACAGAATCTTTTGCAGGCCTAGAGTCAGACATTGTTAGTGTCTCCCCACACACCTAAAGTGAGATGTAGACATCCATCAACAGCTATCACATCTGCAGAAGTGGAGGAACAAAGCACTGAGGTTTTGCTGTTAATCATGCTGGTACCAAACATTTGAATGCCTTCCACACTGAAATCCTGACATTGAATAAAACTTAGTAGCTGTCAGCATGTCTGCCCTGCTTTTTCACAAAGTGTACAGAGATGTTTTTCATGCCACTTCAAAGCTGGTCAGGAATATTGTTGCCACGTCCGATATTGACTTAACTGCAACGAGTATGATTGGGAGTCCACATCCCAAATTGCTCTGGTAACTAACAGGACAGCTTACCATTTTATGGCAATAATGCAGGCTGCCTCTGTGAATCAAGACTTGATACAACATGACGAATGTTTGAGTTCTGTCTCACTTAAGCCACATGATGCTCTGGAATTATGGACTCCACTGTTTGGGTCGCCATTACTCTTTCAATGCAAGATAGAACAAGTTGCAACATGGGCAGCTCAGGAACTGCCCCTCCAACTCACCACCCAGCCTCCACAAAGCAAAATTCATCCCTGCCTCAAATGGAGGGATGATCAGAGACCAACAAAACAAGGGATCTTTTCTGTCCCACAATCAGTTCAGACCCCAGCCTAATGCCAGGCAGCAACCATCCAACTGTTTCAGGAGACAATCAAACAAAGGGGGCAAGAAAAAAGGTTTCTCCTTCACCAAGCCTCCTTACCCTTGCAGTTGGCTGGCCACCCAACAACCTGCAGACAGCATACGGGGGGGGGGGGGAGGGGCATCAGACTTCTGCTCTTCGAATCTCATTGCATGATCCTATTTCTACAAAACAAGTGGGTGATCAAGTAATTTCAGAGGAGCTTTGGATTTCGTTTATCCAACTCCCAACCCTTTCTTCCTCTTTCCTTTAGATTGGGAGGAGGATGAAATTCTACAGCAGGAGATCTGGTTGCTAATTGACTAACAGGCGATGGAAATTATTTGCAACCATAATCTCAGGGATTTTATTCCAGGTTCTTCCTTGTATAAAAATCAAACAGCAAGTTGAGATCAATCATTGTCCTGAGTGTCGTCTCAGTCAATACATACTTCTGCTGAAATTCAAGATGGCGATGGTTGGATCAATACGAGTCTTCATAAAAAGGGATGGATATACTTTCAATCTAGATTGACAGATGCATACTTTCATGTCCCTATCCTCCTGGTGTCACAGAAATTTCTTCATTTTGTGTATTGCAAAAATGTTTACCAGTTTCAGGTTCTTTTATTTGGTCTAAACGTCAGCTCTATGACCTTTACCCAAATCATGAATTTTGTTGTCACCCTGTTCTGATCGACTTCATTTAAAGCAACAGCAATATATTTGGACAACATCATCCAGAAACATGTGGTAAGTTCTATTCTTGTCAATGGCAGAGGTGATGTCCTATCCCATTTAAATCATCTCGGTTTTCTAGTGAACCGGGATCCGACCTGCATCCATCACAGCGTTTTGTTCATTTGGGTATGGAATTTATCACAGATTTTTATAAGATATGAATTCCCCATGTTTGCATAATAAGGATTGTATAACTCAACAAGACTGGATTTCTGTGAGAAAGTTCTTGCGACTCGGATTATTCAATGCTGCAGTGGATTTGATCCCACTGGGCCTTTTTATGTACCTCTTACAGATGACCTTAATGGCTCAATGGCACCCGTTTTCCAGTCCACTCAATGAAAGAGTATCACCAACAAGGTACAATCATTCCTGGATCAGGCGCATAACCACAGTTGGCTTATGACAGAAATCTCTGGAGAAGCCCCAACTGGAAGAGGCAGTATGTACAGATGCAAGTACGTATGTTTAGGGACCATCTGTTGCCGGGCTTTGATGTGGTCAGCGGCAAGTGGGGCCAAAGGAAATGCTTCTCCAAATCGACCTTTTAGAAGTAAAGGTCATCTTCAATGTCTCTCAGTTCTGGATGGACCACCTTTGCAGGAAAACAGTCCTGATTATTTCAGACAATGGTGGCAACCTTCCTCCTCAAATGGGGATACCAAATCACCCGACTTATGTGTTCTGTTTTGTGTTTTCTGCATTGTTTCTCCCAACTCAGTATCATTGTACAGATGAGACATTCCTGGCAGATTCAGTGTCCTGGCTGATTCTTTTAAGAAAGGGTCAAGTTATTCGTATGGAATGGTCCTTCCATCAATCGGTCGTTCATCACATTTGCACACTTTGGGGGTGTCTGTTGATCGATCTTTTTTCGACAAGGTGGAATCATAAATTACCCACCTACACCTCCCCCAAATTTCGGACCCAGATGTGGATGCAATGTCCATTAGCTGAGGAAGGGCTGGGAGCCTTGCCTACCCAACCAAGGTCTTGATGCTGAAAATTATACATATGCTGATGGGTCAGATAGCCGCTGTCAGATAGGACAAGTCCTGGGTCAACGATCTACTCTATTTTGGAGATAGATCTATCCAAATCTTCTCAGACAACTACAGTCACAGGTGTTTCATTCATCCAGACTATCTTCATCACTCCTGGCTCCTGTCAGCTGGGCCTTGCAATAGAAAGCAGAACTTAAACCTTCGTTTGTGAAGAGGAATTTGTCAACAAAAGGCCTTCTCCTTTGAAGGTTTATGGAAGAAAGTGGTGTGATTTCAGGGACTAGTTAGCTCCTGTTGCCATGAAAGGCTAACACTCCATGATATCTGACACATTAAGTCATCATGGCAAAGGGGATATTGGTCATGATAAAGATCTAACAGACCTATTGACCAGTTTTGACTTGAATCGACAAAAATACCTGACCCTGTTTCCAAATGGAAACTCTTGGGGTTTTGATATGGCTCAATTCAGATAAATTGAAGCTTTGAAAAAGAACTACTCTGAAACTTGTATCATACAACACAAATTTTCCTAATAGCTTTAGCTTCCCCATGGAAGATGAGCGTGTTTCATGCCCATTCAGTTGACCCAAACTATCTGTTAAGATTAGATAGTTCTGCGGCCTTCATACAACAACCAGACTTTTTGGCCAATAAGTTGCCATCAGTGGGCAATCAGAGTAGTCATATGCTACCTCTCTTCAATAGTCAAGAGAAGTGGCCACGCAAGATCCTGTCCTCTTCCTGAAGCACTACTTAAAGTATACAGAGAAAAGTCGCGACACACGAAAATGATTCTTTGACCTGGTGAAGGCCGGAAAAGCGGATATCACTCCGCAAACCATTTCTTTGTGGCGGAAGTAAGTTAAATGCTTAGTGTACTCTGAAGTCTCACGATCAGAATTGTCTCGTGAGGATTTCAGCTCACAAAATTAGAGTGATCTCTGCGAGCCTCGTATTAGAATATAATGTTTGATCTGAGACATAATAGAAGCTGTTGACTGGCACACACGGTCATCCTTCCCAAGTTTTTATCTCCATAATTTAGCTTCGCAGAGACAAACTTTGAATCTGTTGGATCCAGTGGCAGTTGCCCAAACGACCACCAGACCAAGTTAAAGTCAAGAAAGCCACTTAGCTTTAATTGGATTTGCCAATTAGAAAAATTGTCGGTTGGAAGAAGTCACAGATCACATAAACATCAGCTTTGTTGCGTTCAAGTTAGATGAGTTATATCGATGAGGTTATCCGATGCGGACGTGATTTTGGTTGAAAAGTAAATTTATACTGGTACACGGCGAATTCGCTGACATACGTATCAACACATGATGAGATCTGATACTTGTCGGCTATATTCTGGGTCTTCTTTCAAATAGATGTAATATCAGTGGATCGTAATGATTTTATCCTCGTTGGGTTGAGGATCAATATGCATCCACTTCACGTTGCCATTGACTCGTCATTTACACAGAATAAGTCCTTCTTTTTCTCAGCGTGGGTTAATTTCTGTTCACTAACAACCAAAATGGTTTTCACAACCCTCACTCCATTACTTTCTCACATCCCCCAGTCATCATAGTACTGGGCTGTTAAACCTTGATTTTTCCGTATAGCGTTTATTTTGTTGTCAACTAAACATTATACATTGCTCATCTCTCCGTATGGTGACACTTCGTCGACAACGTTAATGGGGTTGACTTTTTGAATTTCCATGTAAATTTCATCTGCCTGAAACCATTGCCACTGGGAATTTTTCGAAAGTTGTATGGAACAGTGCTTCTTTTTCGAGATTACTGTTATTTCCTTCCGGTGGATCAGCTGAAATGTCTTAATACCTACCCATATCCGATGTATATATATTGAGTCTGTTGTGGAGTTGTCAAAGCTGTCGACGTCCTTGTATTCCGAAGGGTCGGAAATATCGGCATCTACGTCCATATCAGATGCACACATCGAATTTTTTGTAAGGTTGTGAACAGTGTCTTTACCATTGTTATCACACTACATCTCGTGTTGCACATCACAATGACTTCTTATTTGTTGTCAAACTGCATTGTATATGTATGTCTGTCTGACTGTCATGATGGCTGCTGTAATGCATCTGCATTTCTTGTTCATTATGTAGCTCTGGCTTTGGTTTCTTTGATTCTGGTTGCAGTAATGTGACAAAATGGTTTGCAGTCCATATACGTTGGCTAGGCCAGTCCTTGTCGTCGTTATGCATACTGGGTGTTGCCTTTCTGGGTCAAAGAATTGAAGTTCACGAAGTTTCGTTAGAAACTGGTGTGTCTCGTCATTAGGACCATTCATGTTATGATGTAAAGGCTAAGTAGATGTGTCAATAACATTAACTGGGGCCATCATGAGTCCATATGGATGCGTAGGCGAAGTCTGTACAACAATCATATGAAGGTGAAACACAAAGTAAATCTTAAGAAGCCTGCAAATGAAATAAAAATGTTAACTTTTTCTTATCCTGGACAAAACGGCACTAGTGCGATAAAAATGGTTCTTACTTGGAAATATGCAAGTTTGGATAACGGGAAGATATGAATTTACCATTCATATCATGTTTCGATGATTGAAATTAGATTGAAATTACAAAGACTTCGTGAATAATTATCAAATACGTACCAATTTAAGTTTTAGTAAGGCAGATGAATAGGAGTATGACGGTCCTACTGCTTCTCTGAAACAGTGGGTGCAGCAGAAGCTGGAAGCGCTGGTGGTTGCTAAGAATTTTCCGTCTGCTAGGAAAAGTTCTTGACAACCGTAGTGATACCAGGAATTATAGGAATCTCACTGAATTGCATTCGTTGTACAATTCTGTCTAGCCAAAAGGCAGTCCTGGACAAATAGACAGGTCTTGCGTTTGCGTGCCATTTCTCTCAGTAATAGGCGATATGGTAAGAATTCGTATTGAAAGCAAAAGGTGGAGCAATATGGTTTATTCTTGAAGTTTATATTTTGTTTTGCAATTCTTGTTTGGAATTAGGAGCCAGTAGTTATTGTTGGACCAATAACGTTTGTATGCAATGAAATATTGTTCAATGATATTTACAGAAATCCACTGTGATTTCTACAAGGCGTTGCTTCAGTTAGCGTTGTTTATTAATAAATCTTGAGATGTAGTATGTGACATCTTCTATTACCTAAATTTCTGTCTGTCAGTTGACATATGGTGGATAAAAACCCACTGTTCGGACAAACTTCTTCCGTTATCCATATTTCCTGTCTGTCCAGTTGACATGTTGTGGAAGAAAAACCCCACTGTTCTGAGTAAAATTCTTCCGTTATCCATATTTCCTGTCTGTCCAATTGACATATGGTGGAAAACCCCCCCCCCCACTGTTCTGAGTAAACTTCTTCCGTTATCCATATTTGCTGTCTGTCCAGTTGACATATGGTTGAAAAAAAACAACTCAACCTATGTTTTAATAAACTTATGTTATCCATATTTCCTGTCTATCCAGTTGACATATGGTTGAAAAAAAAACAACTTTTGAATAAACTTTCGTTATCTAAATTTCTGTCTGTCCAGTTGACTTATGGTGGAAAAAACCCCACTGTTCTGAGTAAACTTATTATCCATATTTCCTGTTTGTCCAGTTGACATATGGTTGATAAAAAAAACAACCTGTTTTAATAAACTTCTGTTATCCACATTTCCTGTCTGTCCAGTCGACATGTGGTTGAAAAACAACTGTTTTGAATAAACATCTTTCGTTATTTTAATTTCCTGTCTGTCCAATTGACAAGGTTGAGAAAACACTTATCTAACTGTTCTAAAAACCTACTACCTGATGACCCATGTCTGTTACTGACACAGGAAACTGTTGCAAAACAAAGCCAGTTTTAGTGGCAGGTGTGATGCAATGACAGTAATGGTAAATAATGTACATAGTGATATGTCATCAGTAACGCGTGGCAATTAAGACGATACTATTCAAGAATCGTTCATATATACAACATAGGTGTAGTTGGTCGCCGAAAATGAAATTAATTTTGTTAGATTTAACATTTATCCGTACGGGCTCTTAACTGTGTTTGGCGTTTGTGTTTAAGATTAGATTTATCATTACATATGAGTAATGGATTCAGAACGCGGAGACTAGGTTGCGGAACTTGTGTACGAGGTGATTAATACACTAACAAAGAATCAACATATCGATGGTAAATTTGTTTAAGTTGTTGACGAATATTTGCTTCAGAGGGGTCTTAACAAACACTTGTACATACTCAAATATAATCTTGTTAAAAGCCAAATAGAGATCAACCCTTGAGACCACCCTGATATACCATTACCAGCTCGAGGCCAGTTTGCAATCATCATACATGCTAACGCCCAATCACTGACTGCACCACCAGAGAAGACATCCAGTGATTGTCTTTATAACGAGGAAGTTGAATTCAATTCTGAATACACCTCGGTTACATTTTTCAACGAATATATAAAACCTATATTAACTGAACAACAAAGAGCAAAGTATCAACTATTATTTCAGCAAGGACGCAATTGTACGTGTAACAGTTCTTGGACGAAGACGAGAACGATCGTTTCGACATTATTTATTGGTGTAATCGGCATGAATCTTATACGAACGTAATGCCAGACCTCAAGAATAAGCAATTGCCGGAAATTCACATATTCCTCATGTAGATATATTCTATTATTTTATGACCATTGTAGAAGTAAAGAAAGGTAATTGGTTAGGAATGCGTGAGCATGTTGCACGTAATCAAGGCCGGCCTGTCGAGAAACTATACTACGCGATCACTTTATTAATAGAAGACCTATAATAGACCCTGGTTCTATGGACGCGAGAAAATAATCGAGGCTGAATAAAAATAGCTAAATTAAATCACGGATAGGACCGCGTTGATCATGAAATAAGAACGCGTTTGTGTAGTTGTAAAAGCTATTTGTGGGCTTGCCACGGCAGCAACTGTTAGTCGGGGTGTGGCGGGAATCACAACCACAAGAACCATCATCGGTGCACCAGTTGGGATTATTGTTATGGCTATATCTGTAGTAACTGGTGTCTCTTATGGTGCTAGCAAAATAATTGGGATACGATTACATTCACGAATACATGTTTATTCTGAACTTCTAGCGGCGGCATAAAGGGTATCATTACAATCAGTAAACTATACTCAGTGGCTATCAAGGATGAAATAATTAGCAAGGCCTAGTTCAGGACTGTATTGTCGGAGATGGAAAATCACCGACAAATCCGAGCACAGATAAGAAACAGATTATTAACTGATTTACAGACTGTAAAATTTGAGCAAAACAAAAAATATATGAAAACTTACACGAGCATTGTATTTGTCACGTCACAATCTCAAAGACGTGACTTCCATAATAGCATGAAATGTCGGTATTGTCGGTTACATTTATGGGTAACAGCCTTCTGTACCCCATGACTTTGCCCTCTTGTACGATCACATATTGGTCACTTTTACAGATTATAATCCGCTGGATCACATGCATACGCGTATGATGTACTGTAATATAAAGTCATGAGGAATAAAATGTCGTGACCTATATCACTAACCAAATTCTAAATCCGCCGTTTTCTATCCACTCTTATCTACTCTGTTTTTGAGTCATATGATGAAATCTTCAAAAATATTTAAAAAAAAAAAAAAAAAATATTAGGCATTCTGGCCGTCCTGAGGAGTGCGATTTCGTTGTAATGGAACTAAAAATGAAATGTTGTCTTCTGACTGAGTCTTTCATGTTTCTTCAAAATATTACAACAACAATATGAGCGAGGCACATTACTCCAATTGCCTTGGCACTTAATAACCTACTTGTATTCTTGTGCCGTAAAGCACCAAATCAAACCACAATAGCATCACCAACAACAATTACAGAACTACTAAAATGACTACTGCTACTACTGCTACTTCTACTATATTTCAAGCGTTAATACTTGGGTTAACTAATACTGCTATTAATACAGTTGCTAATGCTGGAAACATAGTAGTAACAACAGCAGTTGTAGTTGTAGCAGCAGTATTAACAGGAGTAGGTATATTAATTATTCAGGAGTAGTACTGTGAAGTAGATGCCACAGTTGTGACAGAAGCAGCAACACAAGTTGTGCTAGTAGTAGCAGTAGATGTATTAGTAGGAATGGGGGGAGGAGGAGCTGAACAAGACTAGTAGTTGTATTGGTAGAGATGGGAGGAGGACGTTTACAAGACTCGTAGTTGTTGTATTGGTAGGAATGTGAGGAGGAGGCTTACAAGACTAGTATTTGTTGTATTGTTAGGGAGACTAGCAGTTGTTGCATTGATAGGAATTGGAGGAGGAATTGAACAAGATTATTACTTGTATTGATAGGAGTGGGAGGAGTAAGTTTACAAGACTAGTAGTTGTTCTATTGGTAGGGATGGGAGGAGGAGGAGGAGGTTTACAAGACTCATAGTTGTATTGGTAGGGATGGGAGGAGGAGGAGGTTTACAAGGCTCAGTTGTATTGGTAGGGATGGGAGGAGGAGGAGGTTTACAAGACTCATAGTTGTATTGGTAGGGATGGGAGGAGGAGGAGGTTTACAAGACTCAGTTGTATTGGTAGGGATGGGAGGAGGAGGAGGTTTACAAGACTCATAGTTGTATTGGTAGGGATGGGAGGAGGAGGTTTACAAAACTCGTTGTATTGGCAGGGATGGATGAGGAGGTTTACAAGACTAGTAGTTGTTGCATTGATAGGAATAGGAGGAGGAGCTGAACAAGACCAGTACTTGTTTTAATGGTAGGGATAAGAGGAGGTTACAAGACTAGCAGTTTTATTGGTAGGGATGGGAGGAGGAGATCAACAAGACTAATACTTGTTGTAATGGTAGGGGTTGGAGGAGGACGTTACGTTATTGGTAGGTATGTCAGGAGAAGGTTACAAGACTAGTAATGTTATTGGTAGGGATAGGAGGAGGTGGTTACAATACTAGTACTATTGATTCTAACACAGGTCTCTTTAATCGTTTTTTAAAACAATTTTCATACTTATAACAGTTAATGTTGCGGTAATATCTTCAAATTACAGAAAATCTGTAATAACATTCAATTTAGAAGTAAGTTCAAACGTAAACAGGAATCCCTCAACAAGTCATGTAGTTTACAATTACAACAATAAAGAAATTACGACAGAAAATTACATTAAACTCTGAAAACGATGCATTGTCTCATAATATGCAGGTGTATACTGTAAATAATATGTAATCAATACAATAATGTAATAATATGTGATCAATACAGTAATGTAATATTATGTAATATTATGTAATCCACACAATAATGCAATAACATGTAATGATAAATCAATGCAATAATGTTAGTATGTTCCCTTAACACGTGTCATGTCAAGATAATGCGAAATGTTGATTAGTGTTCATTATTCTGTATCACCACTGATTCTTTACTTTGGATACAAATTTCCGGTGTATGTTCGACATAAATGATTTCTGTGGAACTCAAAACCTTCTTAAAAGTTCTCTTGTTGTATATAATCTGCTTTCTGAAATTTGTCAAATAATTCATCTCGAATATAGAAGTGTGCTATTCGAATCAGGAAATCAATAAACCAATATTTTATGGTCGGTTATTTTTAATCTGTAAATTTTGTGTTCTGGAGCACTGTAGACTATTTTCTAAGAATTAAATGAAATGAAAGTTTGTTACATTTCGCATGCAAAATTAGCGTGAAGAAAATGCCGTATTCATTCTAATTTTTGTCTCCTTACATTTAATTCAGCCTTTGGTCTGTGATGAAATATTTTCAGCAGTTAATCGGAATCTTTGCGGCTTTCATACAGACAACCAACGAGCATTAAAATGCATAGATATGTTCACAACTATATATACTATTACATACACGACTCAAACTTGAGTACATTGCAAACGATGTAAATCACAAAATATTGTGACTGTATATGACTAACAATTAAACATTACGTACAATTGTGACAGCAAGTGTTGGGTCTACAGATATTTCATTCATACACCCTCCTACAGGGCAAGATGGGGAATCACCTCCAGCTACAGAAAGCTATCACTAGAAATAACGCCCACTTCATAATCCTGTAACACGTTTACATAAGCTATCTTACCCATATGAACAACCAGGTTCTTACATTACCAGCGTCAACAGCATATTTTGGAGTACTAAATAATGAATATTGGTTACTTCTATTCACAAAATTGCCTCTCAATCGATGAAGAACAAAACGTTTACAATTTTTTGTTTCGCTGTCACAGAGCAGTCTTCGATTAAAATGAATCATTTGATTCATTTTTGTGCGCATAATACAGTTTGATTATTCTATATTAAATTTAATATTATCTTCTTTTCTTTTACACCAGTACAATATAATATTCCTTGATGGACATGGAGTAAGTGCGTGTTATATAATTACGTTATCTATACATAGTTTCATTCTTGCAAGTCGCATACAAAAACCTGCCACACTCCTTTATCACCCATGACTGCCTCTACGTAGATTTCCTAGTTTCTCATGAATATACATAAACCAATCATTGCGAGCGAGAGTAAAGTTTTCTCACCACTGTGACTCATCATAACCGTTCAGGCTGCTTGAATGAGCATGTTAAAGTTTATCCTCCATCTTCCATGCACAGTCACTTATCGATAGATAAAAGGACACTTTCATTGATGTTTAGAAGCTTGTTAGATTGAGTTGTTGATGACATATTTTTATGAGTGTTCATGAAAAACGAGGAAATCTACGCACAGTCAATCACGGATGATAAAGGAGGAATATGTAGATTTCTTCTCATCCTACTCACTTCAACCTTTAGATTAAAGGACCACATAGATTTCCTTGATTTTTGTATTTCCGATCACCAAGTCAATTATTTGACACGTATGCGTTCATGAAGGTGAAGTTGCATCAGATATATTACTTATTAATTACTGTAGTTTTGTATCTTGTTTATATATCGTGCTGTCGTGAATTTCTCTGCCAGCATACAGACCATTAAGAATGTTACTTTCTGTTTTGGGCCCCGAGTGGCCGAGTGGTCTAAAGCGCTGACCGTTACGGATCACTGCCATCTCACCTCTGTCTGCGTAAGTTCGAGTCCAGGCTCGGCTAACGTGGGTACGTGAGAAAGCCTGCCAGTAGTTTCTCGTGGGTCGGTGGTTCTTCCCGGGATTTTCCAGGGTTCTTCCTCCACCATTAATACTGGCCGCCATGTATAACCTATCTTGTGCTGAAAAATGGCGTTAAACCCTATAACAACAACAACAACAACAACTTTCTGCTTTGAAAGTCAGGCAGAAACTAAGTGTTATGCCACTCTCCATGATTTTATTTGTAGACATGTTTCGAGATTGCATTCTCCAAAATGAACGTGTTGTCTTTGAAGAAAATAACCACTGATAAGCAAAAGGCCCATAAATGAGAATCCCTTAATATTAAACAGAACGTTTAAAAAATCAATACTCCCTATATCATGGTAACGGATAAATTCTAGCAAAGGAGCAAAGTGTCTAAAAAATCAGTTACTGTTGGAAAGCTTTTCGTTTTCACATGTCAACATGTTTCTGGAGACAAAGATCTGTTTTAGTCAGTATGCTTGTTTTTATACTTTTGTAAACCTGTATCATGTATTAAAATGAATAATGGAGGTATTTTACACTTCGAACGTTAATCGCTGTAATGAATTTCAGAATTATCAGAAACACTATATGTATAACAACTGGCATCATGTTTGGTGAGGAATTATTCACCGATGGAGACGAAGCTGTGTTGGAGGGTCTTAACGCTCTCTTTCTGTCACTTTCGACAAAAAGTGTCTGCAATATAGTCGCCTTTGCCGAGGAACACCACGTCACATTCTCCGACTTAATAATCATAGCAAGTGGGGTCTCATAAAATGTCTGTCTGCTCGGGCTGTCCAGAAACCCATTACCTTCGTGTAGATAAATTATGACTTTCCTTTGATCATCCACTAGAAATGTCCATCGAATATAATCCCCAGAAAGTTGGTTCTTAGTTATCAGAATATCGTCTTCTTCAATGAACTTGAGAGATGCAAGGCACTGGAACGTGTTATAACGGGAGACAACCCCGTGCTGTAGGTAAGACATTTGAAGTACATTAGACGGAGCAAACACACCGCTGAGCATACATCCTTTCTCAATTGCCTTCCCCAAGCGATCGAACATTTCAAACGGCATCGTTTTAGGAATGTACCAGGGTAAGGCACACGAAACGAACGTTGGATTTTCCCGCACGAAGTATAGCCAAGGTCGACTCGCCGGGGCTTCAAGTTCGTGGTTTGAGTCGATTGGTCTAAATTCAAATTGTCGATCTTGACATACTTCGTCAAGCGAATCTATTGGCCATATGAGTTGAGTTCCAGTTCTATAACGCAATACTGATATGGATGGAAGCTGCAAATCTAGACAAATATATCTTGGATAGCAGCCATTCTCAAACTTTAACTTTAGTACCCGTTTTCTCATGCTTTCAGAATTTTTTGTTTGTACACATGTCCAATTCATTTTATCTAACTCTGTGTTAAATGAGGTATTACCAATAAAAAGAAATTTATCTTCAGAGGAATCAAAACTTTCCCATTTTCCATGAAACGTTGTAGGAAAAGTACACGGTTTATCCTCATCTTCTGGTCTGCATAGGCTACAGGTTAATTTGCACTTGTGTCGTGCACTAGTCGAACAAAACTTCCTTTCATATCGACACAACGGAGCCTCATCTGCACACACACCTTCCACGTAATGTCTTTTGAAATCTTGAAGGATCAGTGTTTTACCACTGTGTCTATGTTTAGAGCTGCTACAACCTCCAGAAAAGGAAACCACTACCTCTAAAGGATTGTTACCCTTCATTCTGGCCTTGATACACCACGTCTCGAACTTGCCATCTCTCCGTACAATAGAGAAAACCTGATCATCCTGTTCCCACATAGCCATACACTGTAACTTTATAACACTATCAAAGTCAATGTCAGTATATGACTCTATGCAATGTCCTCTACGAAAATAGAAATATAATCCCTCCTTATCAAGGCAGTCGCTCTCGACACGCAGAGGAAGCAGGATATCATCACATATTGGGGACGACGGATTGTCGGGTTCATACAATTGAAAGTCGTATCCCCCACTAAATGGACAAGATGTCGTCTCATGAAATAGCTCCTTGGATATCATAGGATATTGATCGAGTAAAAGAAAAGTGTCTTGACATAAGGAAGAGCTTATGAAGCTTTGTAACTTGGATATTTTTAACTGAACCACGTTTCGACTTCGTGGCAAGAACTGTATACACTGGTATGTATAATCTTCGTACTTGTAAATCTGAGACTTGATGACCTGTTTAACCAGATATGTTCCGTTGCCATACTTTCGGTAGCATGTACGTTCATAGTCGGTGCATGCCTTGTTGTTCTTGTCGCACTCCGTGTACAACATGATGCCATCTTTAAAGTGCGCTGCGATTGTGTGCTCGGGGTAAATGACATGCCAAGACGGTTCGGTGCCTGTCGTCTGCATGTATGATGGAAACTGACAACCAAGCACTTGTGCCATGATAGCGGTGAGTAGCAGGATCAATACGGCAAACTGGTAGACATTGCAAACTTTAGAGACTTCAAACGGCGGGAAAGGTGGCCACAGTAACACCATTGCATAGCTTTACATCACCTAAAAAGGCATTATAAACATATCATTTCAAAAGATCCCAGATGAAGTTAACGAAGTTTTAGTGTTTTGAACAAAGTTGAGTATAGTACCTCATATGATATATTTCACTGATAAAAGTTTAAACATTTGTTTGTAACCAGTGCAATGAAGAGTATAAATGAGGTGATAATCCGTGCACAGTAATTTGTCTAACAGACCAATCATTGAGTGAACGACACAATTAAGTATTCATTTAGAGAATCTATCTATCTATCTATCGACAGCATAGTAAATTATGTCTGGTAAAATGAATTTGCTTAAATATTTTTACCGCATCAAGATAGAAGATGAAAAAAATGCTGAAGTCATTGATCTGAATTGAGTTAGCGTCAATGTGTATACAAATATGAACATTTTGAAAGTAGGATAATTTGAAGTAATCTAAACACAATTCCATTTAAACCAAGTTTAAATTTATCTGTAACTTTTCAGTGCCTGTCATATTTTGTATTGTTATGTTTCTTGACATGAAAACAAAGGTAATATTTCACTTGAAAACCATCAAGTTAACTTTAAGACTGGGGGAAAGCTATCGTCAGGTGAATCACTCCATATCGTTTAATGAAAACGAAGATATGTGCCGAGTCTTGAATTAATTTTCCAATGATCTGAAACATAAAAAGAATTAGTCAATAAATTACTAACTGGCCACGAAGGTAAATAGATTGATACCTGTCAGTCTTAGGGTCTGGTCAGTCCTTGAATAAAAAAATGCTACTTAAACACAAACTACACGTGGACACTAGAAAAACATCTAAAAACGAATACTTTTGTTCATATACATATATCTCAGTCGCGTGTTCACACACACACACACACACACACACACACACAATTTTAATTAAAAGTAAACGAGGCCTGCATTTTCAACGCAGTTAAGATTGACTACAAGCAACTGTGTATTGATGGAATGAATGAACTCTGCACAGCCTTGGCCAGTGTGTCCACTACAAAATGTAGTTCTTAGCCTTTTCGAATAAGCACATCACTATAAACTGCCACACTGCAGACATCGTAGCGATTTGACTGAACAAATGTTTAAGATACGTTAAAAATCCAAATCACACACACACACACACACACACACACACACACACACACACACACTCAAAAAATGTGTTAATATGCGTTATTGCAAAGAGTCAAATTGCCGATGCTTATTGGAGCACTTCCGTTGTCAAATCTTCATTTTCGG
>JAECUM010006217.1:0-100501 GCA_016617855.1 Megalonaias nervosa
TTTATTTTCTGTTTTAGTTTTACACTTAAGACAATAAGTTGACATTGTTATATTTGTAATTTAGATAAAATTAATTGCAAGCTTTAGGTAGCTTTACAAAAATTAAATGCAATCTCATCATTAGCGTGAGAAGGTTGTTTGTCAAATTGTAAAATAAACTTTAAAAAATCTGGATTTTTGGTCATCTGTTTGATGAACATTACGCAATAATATCCACAAGCGGAAGTTCCAACTGGTTGAATTTGATTAGACGAATAATTTATTATTTTCGTAAGAGACTTCGTCTCTGGAGACTTTATCTCTTGCATTCTGCTCATATATTTTTTTACTGCGTCACTTGGTGGAATTCCGAACGAGTCAAAATAATTGTTATCATAGACAGCTACCCAATGTGTGCCAGATCCGTCATTAAAATCTTGTATATTTATAACACACGATGTCGCTTGTGGTGAAATCGCTGTAAGTTCATCTTTGAAATAAACTCCACTGAAATTTTTAACTTTTTTTAGTTTATCAAGTATATCAAAATTACTTGACGCAGATTTTATCTCCTTGTTCCTGGCAACATTAGTCCTCGTCCTACTCCTAACAGATTTGGCAATAGACTTCCCGCCAATCCCGCTAGTAACGGGACTATTGGAATAAATCCCCTTTTCGCTGTCGTGTCTTTTTTTTCGTCGTTGTCTTTCTTTTCGTCGTTGTCTTTCTTTTAGGCATTATGTTTATCAATCACATAAAATTGTTACCATCGATATTCATACGAAAACATTAAACTAAAAAATTGTTACCATCGATATTCATACGAAAATTTTCTTTATACCACTACCTTTAACTGCCTTTTCTGTTGCGCCAGATACTGCTCCAGACGCTGCTGCTAATCCTAATGTACCTAACACTGGCAAAATTTTAGGTAGTAATGTTTTAGCTATTACAGATAGTGCCGGACCGAAGAAACCGCCATGTTTTGCCATTGCAGTTATTTGTGCGCACTTAAATTTAAAACAAAAGGTTTTTTTGCGATCGTATTTATTTACTTGTTTTTTGGTTAACATTAATTTTGTTAAAATACCCGTTGCGTTAGGATTGACCTTTAATGAAACCTGCCTCCGTTTTGCAACAGCAGCTGCTAATTTTTTAACTTGACCATCAGTCAAATGTATTTCTTTTACAATATATTTTGTCATCTTATATAACGATTACAGATTAAACTTGAAGTTCTTCGAACTTTGAGTAAAGTGCAAAGCACTTTAAACTTGGACTGTCATTTTACCTCCGACAGAGTCAACTGTAACAAATCTATCGCTTATCACTAACGCATACACATAAAATGGTGCAGCTGGAGCTGCTCCTAGTGTCCAAGTAATATCAATATTATTGGGTAAAGTGTACGAAATTCCTCTACTGATATCTGAGATCCATCTCCAACATCTTGATATTTTTGCATTGAGTCGAGTAAATATATGTACGGTCTAGTAATATTTTTATTCTCATCATCTGCAAAATTACATTCTATCGCTCGTTCTGGATATTGTTTTGAATTTATTCTAGCATATATTCGCCTAACATTAGCGCTATCAAATATCGAATTATTTTGTTGTTGGTTGTTACGTCGAGCTTGTCTCTGAAATACAACAAATAATTGCCGTGGCTTTTGTTCACTTGGTGTCGTTGTGACTCGCCATGTGTAGTCGGTGGTATTCGGAACCGCTGTTTGATATATTTTATGTTGCTGAAAATAAATTCTGTTTGTGTGTTTTTCCAGCACATTATTTAATTCCGCCATTTTAGTGATAGACGGAGTTATTCTTGGCATCCATAGTACAAGTTTGTTTATGACAAATTGTACATCATCCCCATCTGACCTAAACAGGCAGTCGTTTTGTTCTGATCGATCTAAAATAAGAGTATGTTTAACTCCACGAAATACTTTATTATAGTCCTTGCAAAAGCCAAATACTTCACTTAACGGCAGCATCATTGTAATTTGATTTGATTCTGCTGCAAGTGCTTTCCTCTTAACATAACCTTCATTGTAACGTACATTTTTTACGTTAAATGTCGGGTTATTAACTAAATTATTGACTAAATTTAACATTGCAGTACCGTCAGCAGTTGCTCCTGGTATGGCTATACCAAGATTATTACAAGCTGCAGTAAGTGAGACTCTTGTAGCGTTTTCATCCGCAGCTGCAGCGGGTGGGGCTATACCAAAATTGGCAGCATTAGCGATAAGAAAATCTCTTACAATTGCAGCATTTGCGGCAGCATTAACTCCAGCAGCCAATGCTCTTATTAAAATAAATTCTCCAGATCCTGCTGTACCAATTCCAGTATCTTTAAACGACATCATATTAGTTGCAGTTGACCTGGAGTAATCGTCGGAAAACGAAATGATATTTAAGATTGTACTTGCAACTTGTAAGTGATTTGAAATATCTTCGATAGATTGATTGGCCAGCTGATATTTAGCACTTTTAAATAAACATCAACCGTCATTTATAAGAGTTACTTCTATTCCAGCATCAATTTCGGCAGGTGGAACAGCTACTGTCATAATCTGACCACGAACTTCCAACATTGCTTGATGAGGCAGTAGAAATACGTCCTCGTCTCGAGTATTAAATGTTCTGGAGCCAGCCTTATTAGGATCGTTAGAATTTTCATCGAGATATTCAACGTATTCGAATTCTGTTACTGTGTCGTCTGTGTCATAAATTTCTGCTAAATCGAGATAATTTTTTACAGACATTTTTTTATTTATTGGGTTATACAAAATTTTGTCATCAATGATAGCTAAGCTACTGCGGCGCTGTTACTTTAGATATTAATTTTTGTATAATTTGTTCTCCTCGTGGTGATAAAAGCTTTTTTGTTGTTGTTATCATTGCGCGTTGGGTTTCTTTTGTTGGTGCGATTTCTGAAATAGCTTGTTTGATTGTCGGTATACCACGTTGTGGATCGCCTTTTATTTTATCAGATATTTTTTGTCCCACAGCAGTTCCAGCAGCAGATGCAGCTCCAGTTGCAAAAGCTTTTGATGCGTCAAGTGCAATTGGTGCAACTTTATGAGCTATTCCTGGAATATTTTTTATAGTTTTAGCAAATATATTTCCTAAAAATCCTCCTACTATTTTTCTTCGATAAACTTTTTTCTGTTTCATTATATCTGAGGTTGTATAATTTTATTGTCAAATCTTTCAGAAAATATGTTTACTATTGCTCGCGCAAGTGTAAATAATAAGTAACAACTTCATTATTAAAATCTGTCTTCCAGACTGATCTGTCAACTGCATATTTACTTCTGTTATTTGATTTTCAACATTTAGCGGATAATAAATAATATGGCGCGGAATAATTTGCATCAAAAAACCTGGTGGAACGTCCGGTGAAAAACTGTATATCGTTTGACCTTTGCTGCCTTTAGCTGAATAAGAACCAGATGCGATAGAGCAATTTACCAATATTGTGTTTACGTCAGTTATATTTACTGGATAATCACCGTCATATGTAGTAGATATATCTTCTTTATAATTATTATTATACACACCAGCTTTAAATCCTATCAGTGATGCAATAGTTTCTTTGTAAATAGTAACCATCATATTTTTTATTGTCATTCTAGCGCGTAACGTATTATAATTTGGTGCAAGCTCAAAATTATCAGCGTTACCTCCATTTTTTGTTATAAGATCTTTTATTGCTTTATTTAGATCAGTTATGTTGTAGGCTCCTTGTGGAATTTTAACCCATACAGGCACCATAAGCAATGGAATATTTGGATTTGTATTAGGAACAGTAAATGAAATTTCATCATTTACTCCAGTTTTTACATTAGCCATAGCATTCCAACAAGTGCAGGAAATTAGTCCAATTTCATATTGTTTCTCACGATCTAGTTCTATTGGCGGAATATACTTTACAGAAAAATTTGCGCTATCTTTACAGATTTGCCAGAGTCTAGTAATAATGTTGCTGACATTTATTATTATACTTTTATAAAATTAAATCGCCGCGATTATATCAAATCGTGATGTAAAGTTCCGTATTCGTCAGATGTTAATAAATTTTCCGATCTCAAATTATCAAGTATGTCAATAATTTCATTGTCAATTTCAGCACCAACATTTCCTGCTTCTTTTGATGATATCAATAGCATTAATCTGCCTATCATTTCAGTAACTGATGAAAATATTCTAATACCAGTTCCTGCTTTTTCTTTATATTGTTTTACGCGATTTTTATCGAATAAAATAAATTTTCTTTTAAAATTCCACCCGACACTAGACGCTTTTGTTCTATTGGTTTTTGCTGTTTTTCCAACCATTGCAGCGATAACACCATATCTTATTCTATCATGAAGTGGAAGCATATTCTCCATTTTTATGGCTGTGTTTAACTCATTTTAGCAACAGTACCGTCTCTCATTATTTCATTCAATTTATTAGTAAATTCATTACATTCTTCATTACTCCTTTTATCTATATTATCAAGATCTTTTATATTTTCTTTCTCTAAAAATTTATCATATTCATCACTTGTTATCTCATCATTTGCTTTTTTTTTATAAAAAAATGTCTTTGCTCACCAACTTCCATAAACTTTACCGTTAACTGGCCAACTCTTTCTTGCTCCTTTTCAATATCTTCTAATTTTTTAAAAATTTCTTGTGTTGTTAATTCTGATAATCTTCGTTCAAATGCCAGTGGATCATTAATTAGCCGATCTAGTGCAGCTTGTCTTTCAACCGGATTATCTATATTTGCTACAAGTGCCTCAGCTAATCTTCTTTTTTCTTCTTCAGATCTTTCAATAATTTTTCCAGCAGCAGCCTCTTGTTGTTCTTTAACTAATCCAACCAAACCTTTTTCTTGTAGTCGCTTAAGTTCTTCCTCTGATAATGGTTTAGTTTCAGGTTGTTTTCCAAGTAAAGCTTCAGTAACTGGTTTTAAAATTGTGGCTGTTGTTTCTGCTGCAACCACTTGGCAGCGTCGTGCTTGCTGTACTTGCTCCTTAAATTTTGCTTGAGATTGTGCAAGTTTTTTTAGATTTTCTATATGTTTTCTGTACTTTGCTTGTCTTTCCACTAATTAGATACTATTTTCTATAAAAGTTACTGTAGATATTTTTCAATACAACATCGAAACATTTTACTCGTATCATTTGTTAATTTATCGAATAAAAAAAAGTCATATTTATTTGCCGTTGCTTGATGATATAGTTCAATAAATTTATCTTTTGTTACATCACCACATTGCTCGTTTGCGATATTTCTAACGTCAACATTGTCAAGTCCTGGAAATAATATAAAACAACCAGTATTTCGCCTAATAAATCTATCAACATTATAAAAACCCTGAGCGAGATAAACAGAATTACATTTTTTATTTCGCGACAGTGAAAAATACGATCTGATTTTATTCATTTCCTCGTTGTTTAGCGGAATATCATCTAAAACAACTATCTTGTGTTCGGACGAATCAAGTTGATTAACTGCAACAAGTTCTTCTGGTTGTTTGATAATAAAAAAAAAATCTTCGCCAGCTTCAAGATCATCACGAAGTTTGTCATTATAATTGTTAAGTAGCTCGTACTTATCCTGTTGCGGATTAATCGTGTAAATATAAACGCGATCGTAGTTAAAATTATCTCCGAGAAGTAAATTCATAAGTAAGTTTGTTTTTCCCGATCCAGTTCTTCCAACAATAAGATAATGACAATCTGGAAGTTCATTGTTATGTTTATGTTTCACCAAACGTTCTGTATCAAAATTTAATATCGATGATTTTGCCATTATTGTTATATAATTTTATGCTATATAATTTTGTCAAACGATAAATAAATAATGAGTTTTTATTCAAAATTTGGAACATTAGTAGGAGATTCATCAGCTGAAAGTACATCAGACGGCAAGGTTGATTTATCAGGCTATCTAAAAAAATCCGGCGACACAATGACGGAAAACTTGTTTATGTCAAATCAACGAGTATTAGAGTTAGAAACAGATTATCCACCAATAAATGTTGTTAATATACAAGCTGTTAGTTATGCACAACTTAAATTAGTCGACAATAATAAACTAGATAAATCTGGTGGAACTTTAAGCGGTAACTTAGATATGTCAGGAAAAAAAATTATAAATTTAGAGACCAGGTATCCACCAGCAAACTTAAATCAAACTCAAGCGGTAAGTTATTTGCAGTTAAAGTATGTTGATGATAATAAACTTGATAAAATAAGTGGGACAGTTACAGGTAATATTATAATGTCAGGAAAAAAAATTACATACCTTGGAGACCCAGCTGTAGAATCAGACGCAACAACAAAAAAATACGTCGATGATCAAGAATCTAAGTATGTGTTAGTGCGTGGTGGTATAATGCGAGCATTTCTCAATATGAACAATAATGGTATTAATAATCTCAGAACACCAGAAACAGATTTTGACGCAGCAACAAAGAAATACGTAGACGATGGCGACATTCCGACGGTAACAGCAATAACAACAATCAACGATGGAATGACTACACTAAATACTAATTTTTCTAATCACGTACAAACGTTCCTGAATTTTCGTAGAAATATAAACAAATCTATTAATGAATTTTTTGGAAGTCCAGCGGTTGTAGATATTAAACTTGCTCACATTAACATAAAACTAAACGATATTATTAACGGAATTCCTAATATCATTGAAAAAACAAATCTGATTAAAATTCCTCACAAGCAGATCATCAATGTGGTATACACAGTAGCATCAGGATCATTAACATGGACACCGCAAAATAAAACTCTCGAACATACCGCAGAAGCATCTGGGTTATACAGGTTAACCGTGTACGGTTTGGAAATTACTGCGGCTACTTCATCATCACCGAATGTATATCATAATCCTCTACTGGCGATGCTAACCAAGGACACCAAAGAAACGTTTACGTTGACATCAACGGAAATGCCCCCTAGACGTTACTGGTGGTGTTTGGAATTCGTAGCTGAAACTTCTCAAATATAATAAATCAAACCCAGAGACTGACATTACTATATAAAATATGTAAACAAATATTATATAATGAAAAAAAATATAGTTGATTTTAATCATATTTCAGAAAACATTCCAAAACAAGATGTGGACGCTCTAATGCAATATTACAGATATTATCATAAAAAACTTTGGTGCGTAAAAAAATGTTACAAATACTATACCAAAATACTCCGAGTGATATCATATTTACCGTTGTTAATGACTAGATCTGGTATAATTTCAAGTGGAGCATCATTAAATCCGTTTTTGTTAATAATATCTGGTGTTGGTGTTTCTCTTGCAACAGCGTGCAAAAAAATTGAACCTCCTCTTGCGACTAAGAAAAATGCTTGCAAAACAGCAAGTATCACCTATAAAAAATTACTTGATCAAATACGATCTTATTTGAGGGGTATAAAATATGATATGGACGATTTAATACGCGAGTTTCGTATCATTGACAGTATGTTAACAGATATTCTACCAATGAGAGTTAGCAGGTATGAAAAAGATTATAATAAAATATGGGTTACAACAGTAGATGTTTAATTTTGTATAGCTTTAGAAATATTGTTATCAAATAAAATATCAACCATACTATCAATAAATGTGATTAGATCATCTGCCCAACCCGCTATTCTCATATCATTTTCAGTCGCGAATAACCACACCGACTTACATTTTGGTGATATATGATATCCAACCTTTTTAATACAATCGCTTATTATTTTAGTTTTTATACCAGTATAACTTGAGGCTGATTTGATGGAATTAAATCTCTTACAAAATCTGTTTGTCAGATCAAATCCAACATGTCGGATTGGATGACAGAAGGACATTATATATAATATTTTCATTTGTTTAATATAAAATTTTTTCTAAAACTACAAAAATAATTTCTAGAGTGTAATAGTAGTATAAGTAATTGAGTTGTTTCTATCTCAGAGACACCCCTACCCCAACAAAACATATTTTGTCAGAAATATGAAAGTCATCATTTTAAGCTAAAAAAGGCTGCTGACAAAAATGCTAACGTATAACGCTTTGGGGGGTAGGGGGGTCTCTGAAATAGAAACCTCAAATTACTTATACTACTGAATTTTATGACAAATTTGAACCTACATGCTAGACTTGTTTCTTTCTGAAAGATGGAGACTGGTTAACCGATAAGGGAATAGCTAGAATTAATCAATGTTTAAGATATTACCCAGTCTGTATATGATGCCAGGTAAATACATCTGTTCCTAAGCTGTGAAACAATGACGTGAAGAATGCTTGCGGGAAAATATCAAATATTCAACAATATCTGCTCCATAATTACATTTAAGCAGGTGTTGGTTGACCAGAACCTTGGTGTACAGTTTTATCTTCTTCTGGCCCGTCTCCGATCAAATATTTTTTTCCCCTTGAGGTATCTCCAGACATGTCGTGATGAAAGTTTTGAACTGTTGCAGATAAAATATACTGATATATAAGGCATTGCTATTTCATTTGGATTATCCAGACAGCAGTTAGTGTTCCTGGGAAAATTCCCCATTTGTACCCTGATTTCTCTGGCAAGTGTTTACCAGTTACACACCCTTAGGAAATCCTACAAACAGACACTGCTATTCATACTTCTGCCAAGTGTTTGCCAGTTACACACCGTTAGGAAATCCTACATGGTCACAGTGCTGTGTTGTAACTAGAGTTACACACCGTTAGGAAATCCTACATGGTCACAGTGCTGTGTTGTAACTAGAGTTACACACCGTTAGGAAATCCTACAAACAGACATTGCCATTCATATTGCTCAGATAAGTTGATCATGTCAAAATTTCAAGTTTGCATTTGTTGATAGAGCCATCACTATAAAACTTTAGAGTGCAGTTATGAAATATGTCTAATGGCTTGAATAAATTTAGGTTCAATATAGTAAAATATCGAATGAATGTGCCATGTTTACATGATTTATGGTGTGTTAATCAATTTGCTTTATTAATGTCACAGATATTAATAGTTCTAAATAAAAACAATTCTCACTGTCAATAGAATGGGTATGTATACCATGTACCTTATACCAAAACATGGTGCCACTCTTTTTGGATACATAAGACAATTCAGTGGTTAAGCCATATGTACGGGTTTCGCACAATATGAACCTGAAGTTAGTAGAATGTCCCTTATAAACAAATCCTGGTTCTGTAACCAAAATACTGACTCTTTCAACAGATTTCTGCAGATGGATGTTTTTATAGATACCTACTAGAATCCACCTGGCAGATTAGTGTGATTTTTTAAAATTTTGTATGTATCCGTGTGTATTTTCTGAAATTATTTCAAAATCATGTAAAGATATTTAACTTTCAGTTGTTATGAAATATGTTTTGTTAATATTGTTCTAGCCTAATTTCACTCCATGTATTGTCAGGTTATATCTAAGTTCTAAGAAGGTTATAGAGAAATTACACAATTTATGTGATTGGTATGTAATCCACCTTATGCTAGAAAAGAATATATTCAATCTGTAATTACATGTTTGCCCATTTCTCTAATTCTGCTTATAAATAATTACCATTAACCAATATTGATAAAAGTCCTTATCCTCAATATAGAAGAAACTGAAGCCTGTGACACTAAACTGAATTGCGGAACAAGGGTAAGGTTCTGAACAAGCCTTTTGTAATCTGAAGTGACTCGTGTCAGAGATAACGCATGCTGATCTCTCTTTGGAAGATCTCTCATCCGGAGAAGGTGACGGAGGCACAATCAAATTAAAGTTGGGTCTATTAGTTCTGGACTAGAGTCCTCCAATGTTGTCGACATGTACCATGTCTCCTCAGTTTCTCGAGTGACTACAGAAGTAAGTAATATAGTGTCAGCTAATAATTAAAATGCAATATTTAAATTTATTTACGAGTACAGTAAATTGAACAAAATATGCTCGCCAGGTCAAAATATTTTGCGACAACTATTTCTTTTTTTCTCAATAACCTAAACCTTTGACGCACTGAAACCAAAATATATTGGCGCATTCTTGGCTCAAACGCAAGCCATCCTTGAGTTTGGTCATGATTGTGGAATTGGAGTTATTTATTAGAAAAGTTTTCGTCCTTGGAGTCCCTTTAAAATGAGCTGTCTTAAATTGTAAGCCAAACAATATAGTTAAGGCAGTAGTAAGCTAGGAGGCTGATCCTAAACCAAATGCGGATTCTGGACCAGAACTCTAAGGACCTGCTGGATTAATTTTTTTTGGTGATAAAATATTTTTTTTTTCAGTATAGTAAAAGGCTGATCCTACTTTAGTTACAGCAGCATCCTAAACCAAATGCGGATTCTAGATCAGAGACCCCACCACCCCTGGTAAAATAATATTTATGTACCTTATGAATTTAGATAAAATTTCATATTAAACAATGAAATATTATATAATATGGGTTATTATCCATCGTCAATAAGACATGTTGGGTTTGATCTAACAAACAAATTTTGTAAGAGATTTGATTCAATCAGAGCAGCCTCAAGTTATACTGGCATAAAACCTAATATAATAATAAGCGACTGTATTAAAAAAGTTGGATATCATATATCACCAAAATATGGGTCAGTATGGTTATTCGCAACTGAAAATGATATGAGAATAGTAGGTTGGTCAGATGATTTAATGACATATGGTTGATATTTTATTTGATAATGATATTTCTAAAGCTAAAAGTCAAAAATAAACAGCAGCGATGACATTCGGTCCATTCCACTGGGGTCCCTTCTGCCGGTAAAGCCTTTACCAGTAAGATCCTAAGAGTCCTTTCTTTCTTTTTTTTATTTGGTTAAGGTCTTTCATTGGTTAAGACCTGTCCACAGGCACCTTATTGAGACTTTTTTTGTCCGGCGAATATTCTTTCTGAATGTCCCTATGTGGGTACCCTTCAGTGAGGTCACAAGGTCACGAGCTCACATCACCCTGCTGTTTATTTTTGGACGGCACATACATAAACTTATCCTAAACTTATCCTACGAGACGATACAAACATAAACGGGGGATTTACCTACGTCCAACAGATTTTGTACACTCTCCCCATGATAACCCTCGAGTGGAGTGCAAAAGTACACCCACCACGTGGTTACATGGTGGGAGAGTGTATTTTTTTCTGTTGGGGTTCGCACACCCAATTAAAATAATTTTTTGGTAATCCAGAACCAAACCCACCGACATATGCCAGTGATGGGAATCGAACCACAGACCTTCAGTACGAGAATTCCAACATCCTTGCACTGAGCTATGAAATCCGATTACATATATATGTTTGAGAAATTACTATATACTTACCAGTTACCTGATTGTGAATAGCATTTTATTTTTTCTGATTTTGAATAGCATTTCATTTTTCTGATTCTGAAAAACGTTAATCTGAAATCCTACATTTGTACAGAAAAACGGAATCTAAAATATATTACCGTCTATTTATACAGAAAAACGAAGTGGCTGTGCGGCTGTGTATATTATAGGCAGGAGACTCTGCAGTCTGAAAATCAATAGGTGGGTTTTTACCAAGCCTGTAAAGATTCAGGGAATTCCGTTTCAGTACGGCTTTAGAAACAGACAGACAGACTAATACACCTGGAAATCACTTAACAGACCAAACGAACTCACTTATAAACCTGGAAATCACCAGCAGCGCTTTATTACAGACAGTCTGAAAATCAATACAGTGCATTTGTACCAATCTATATTCGACAATCCAGAACAAGCTGGGACGGTATTATCTCCCTTCTATAATGCCCAAGTGCTAAAGTATTAATTCCGTCTTTACAACATCTTTTATCATCAAAATTGCTAAGTCCACGTTTAATAATCGTATCAGTTTCAAGCTTATGAAGATTCGTTCTAATGACATTTGTCTTAATAAAACTGACATTATTGTTTAGAGCGGCTTTAAAATCATTAAAATTCATCATCTTTTTCACATATCCTCGAGGAATACCTTTTGCTTTTTTTGTAAGTTTATTGTCATCTAATATGACAGCATACATCTTACTCCTTAATCCAACAAACTCTCTCACCGGCACAAACATAAATTCGTCCTTAAATTTACCAATAACTTTTTTATTCGTATTATCATTAAATCCACTACTAGTCGGATAATCAGATAAATCAAATAAGTCACGGTGTTTATAAATATCTTCATAGACATCTTCACATTTTATATTATAAACTAGCGAATCTGTATCAGTAAATAGCAACTCTGAATCTGGCCACTGCTTTTTAGTAAAATTATAGTGAAAATCATACATCAGCCACTTTGATATATCAAGTACAGCCGCACCAACATAAATCGGTTTATTTAAGTTTAAATTTGTCTTTCGTCGTTGTATTGAAAGAAGATTTTCATTAAATATTTTTAATGCTGACAAAACCATCATCGTTAACTAATCTATTTCTGCGATTTATATCATTAAAAATTTCTACCGAAACTCGCTTTCGAATATTTTCCATTGTCTTTCCAAAAACTGAGTTATTCATTAACTTAAAAAAAGTTTTTCTCAAAGTCGGTCTTAGCCACAGCACGACGTTTAGTATTTAAGTCAATATAATTTGACATCCACCTCAACTGATTAAATTTTAGCACACGATGGACTTTTCTCAGAATTAGTCCAGCATCTACAGCTTGTTTTAAATTTTTTGTAATGTATCACGTAATTTTTTTTATTTAGCAAATTTGGAACTAACTTATTAACGATCGAATTTTTTGCTGTTGTCATGGCTCGTTGCTCGGGTGATAGTAAACTGTAATCTATCATCATCGGCTCTGCACAAAATGGGTAGTCGTTGTGTAGATCATGAAACGAATTAGGATAATCTAGATCAACTTCAACAAAATAACTGACGTCGGAAAAATCTTTTTCAGTTTCTTTAAGAAATTGATCTGGAGATATCCAATGAAATTCACCGCACGGCATTGGCTCTGACATTGCATACCCGTACAAATTGACGCAATCTAGATAAATAATGTAACTCGACGGGAGATTTTTATCATAATTTTTTAGATATTTATTATTAGCTACTGCATATTTTTTTGTTATAACACTAATTCCGCCTCTGATACCTTTTTCAATAAAATTAAACATATCGACGTCTGTTAAGAGATCTAATTCTATTTTACTTGTTTTTAGTAGAGCGTCCCACGACAGCCCAGGAGCGGAATAATACCAACAAGGATCTAGTTCATAATTGCTGTAGCTTACTCGACGAAAACTTTCAAAAACATCTGCTAGTAATAAAACATCTGTTTTCAAATATATATCATGATAATCACCAAATGTTTTACAACTAAATGTATTCCAAATATTTTGTGCATACTTGTATTCGTCGTCTGACACATTTTCACCTTTTAGCTGCGAGTAAAATTTGTCTTTGTTAGGCAGAGAAGTTTCATCAAATCTGCTCCAGTCGTCGAGATACTCATACGGAAAGATACCTTTTTTTGTCAGATCTACATAGTTTTCACCAAAGCAACTTTGCAGATTATTAAAAGTGCTACAGCCTTTTACAAGCTCATCTAATGATGCTGCCATAAATTGCAGACTATCAATGAAACGTAATTTTCCGAGAGTAACTGACATATACTTTTCAAAATTATTTGGAATACATTTTATCTTATTATTTAGTTTTAGTTTAGATTTAATTTCCTCATTACCAAAAGCATCTACAATGATATGACTATCATAGCCACGATAGTTATGTAAAACGACAGGTATAAACTTTGGTGCATGAAATTTTAAATTACAATTATTATGAGCTGCCCCTCTGCATTGTCCAGTTAAATGACAATGATCACGAACTTTATCACGGACTCCGTTGGAGTCTACTAAAGATTTTTCGCAAATATGACAATTAACCGCTTCGTTAAATTCAAGTTGTTGCTTAGATGTTATTTTCATTGCAGCTGTCTTAAATAATTTGTTAGAAATTTTATTAACATCATCTATCAGATTTTTTAATAACCATACCGCCGGACATTCAGATTCACTATCTTTACATCTATATAACTTTATTGCACATGAAAACTTATCGTTGACGCAACAAACTACTTTATAAGCTACTCCGCAAGGAACATGTTGCTGTATTTTTCTTGTACTCGATTTATTAGGATTATTTTCAGCGCCAGCCACTGGAACGAGTAAGCACTCAAAATCGGCATAAATAACGAAAGGTATATTTAGCTTATGATCATAATTTTTAAATTTTAAGACTTTTTCTTTTTTCCGTGCATAGTTATTCTCTGAACGTTGATACAGTATTTAATATGTTCCTGTAGTTTCTCATTCTTAGAAAACCCGTGCAAACATCTGTAACAGAAATATTTCTTTTTTTTTATTTTTATTATACTGTCCGCCAACTAAACCGTTAAAGTTTTTTATCCAAACGTAATGTCCTTTATAAAATAATAAATTTATTGTCTTTTGTGTAGTAGTCTCTGAAATATACCTTGGGTAAACATTTTCTCGCTCATCTAGTCCGAAAACATTTACCGAAATATTGTTTTGTTTTTCAAACTTTGGTATCTGATTTTCTGCCACTGGAAAAGTTATTCCGTTAAAATCTAGTTCGTCTTTGTATGGCAAATACTTTTCAATTCTATCACTGTGGTCACTCTGTGGATGTCTCTCCGACAAAATTGACCAACGAAAACATTGATCGTCGTTGTTTTTGACATTTAACAGCATTTTTTATTTTTAATTTTTTTTTGGAAGATCAACGTAAGAACTACCTTGAAGTACGTTATATTTTGCTGTATGAATTAAAACTTCCTTTATCATTTCAAATTTCCAACCTGACCCAGATGAAGTAAATTCCTCCAATTTTTTATTTTTTCTTGGTGTATTTCATCGGCGACAGAGGAAATATTTGTTCCAGTTAATATTTTTCGTGATTTATCTGTTAAATATGGTTCGGAAATTTCGCTGTCGAAACTTGTATTTTCAAAGATTATATCAAATATATCTTTTTCGATTACACGTAACTTTGATAAAATCATGTGATACTGAACTATTAGCTTGATACTTTTGTGAGCTGTAAGTTCCTTAGATACAACAGGTTGTAAAAGATGATATAAATTTGTAGAGTTAAAATTTGCGAAAACATTTTGATCATCAAATTTGAAACTGTTGTGATATCCTGAGAATGCTGTAGCAATTTTTTCTGTTTTGATAATGCTCTTTTTAGCAATATCGCGCAATTTTAACATTATATATAGTATTTTTATATTTGATTGATTTTTGAAACTTATTTTTCAATTAAAGATATAAAATCCCTATAGTATAATGACAGAAATTTTGAGATATATCAGAATGACAGCGGATGAGCAAGAAACTTATCATGTTCATCCAAAATACAACTTATGCTGCAAATGCACTTGGTTCGGTTATTTGTATAAAATCTAAAACATCTGTAGGAAAACCAACTACGGCTGGTATGATAATTTCAGTAAAAGGAGATGATACAGATATCACCGAAATGTTCAGAAAAGATTTTATTTATAGTTTGTTTTGCGAGGACATTCCAAAAGGACAGCGAGTTTATAGCGTAAATAACTCAATAAACGATGACAATATTGAGAATTTAGCTTTACAGAACGAATTTCAACCTCATCCAGTATTTGATTCATATGAGGCAAATGATAGCGGAATTATCCGGCATAGAAAAACTAAAAAAGTTGTTGGTTTTATGCAAAACACTGGATATTTGAATGTAATGGTACGTAAAACTAAGACCGACCAGGTTTGTTATAAAGCCCATCGTTTTGTGTACGAAACATTTAATGAAGCTATTCCAAATAATTTAGTTATCGATCACATTAACAAAATTAAAACCGACAATCGTTTAGAAAATTTAGATTTAGTTACACAAAAAGAAAATACTAAACGTGGTATAGGTGGCGGTAATAATTTTAAAAATCCTAAAAGACTAATTGTTTCAACAAATTTAGAAACTGGAGAAAAAATGAAATTTAAATCAATATCAGCTGCCGCAAAATATCATGAAATTAATTCTCGTGCAGTAAAATTTATTGCAGATAATATATACAAAACAGCAACGTCAATGTTAACCTTGGACAGATTTAGTTTTAAATATGACGATCAATGATGTTTCTTAGCTCGGTTTTAGTAAGACAATTATGTGCAAACATCAAAATATCATCTTTATCAAATTTTAACGTTAAAAATGAACTTTCATAAAGTTTATTTTTTTCTGCCGTTGTTAGGAGAATTTTATCAGACTCGCCTTGCATTATATTCACATTAACCAAATATGCACTATAACCCGACAGACATTTTCGAACTGCTTCGGCTAATTCTCTGTAATTTAATATATTAACTTTTTGATGATATTTAACATCGGGAGATTTCGTTTCGCTGGCCATTATTATTATAAATTAGATAAAAGTATATTATAATATGAACTTGATGAAAAGACTTGCTGATATATATTCGGAAGATTATATCGCCACAAAATTACAAGTAATTTTACCAGTCGCAGATAAATTTTCTAGCTATAGCGAAGATGATATTTTATACAACAACGAGTCCGACGATGAAGTGGTTGCTGTCGCTGACAGAAAAAATTACAGCAGACCAGCAGACCGACAACTGGACGATATAATGTTAAGTATTACATTGCTAAAAAAAATAATAAAATTTAATTTTACAGTTACCGAGCAACAAATATTTTGGCAGCTTATCAAACCTTTTTTAAACATAAAAATAACTGACCATCAAAGAAATATAAAATATGATTTTATTTTTGTTAAAATATTTAATTTAACGCCAGTTGATAATACAAGAAAATTGCATTTAATTTCGTTATGTAAAACTATCAAATGTAAATCTGTACTTGTAAAGTACGAACAAATTTATAATAACATTATTGTATCGACTTAGTTAGCACCCAGCTATTAAATTTATCACTATATCCTCTCCATTTAACTAAACTTTTATCACTGCGCTTTCGGATAACTTTTTCAATAACAAATACGTCTTGGGAAGTTTTCTGAAGTTCCTGCTCGTAAAAACTACGAGTTATAGGTTCACCTAATAAATCTTTTAGCGCGTATGTTACAGGTATTGTTAAAAGTATTTTATCAACAACAAATACTTCTTCGCTCCAGTTCGGAGTAAATCCTTTTTCAAATGTTTTTTTCGTCAGAGAAATTCTAACTCCATCACCAACTTTAAATTTATGTCTGCGGTACATGTTTTCGTTCGCCAATATCAGATTTTTAATTGCGTCATCTGGCGACATTTTAGTGGTTCGGTGTTTCGTGTTATTGTATTCGTCAACAATGTTTTGTAAATTATCAATATATTTATTTGTATTTTTAGCTGATAAATACTTATGGATTTTTTCGTTTAGTGTACGATTAAATCGCTCGACGACAACGCTTTTACCTTCATTTCCTGTAACATATTTTTTGATGTTATTTTGGAGCAAAAACTGCTCGAACTTTTTATTAAAAAATTCTGCTCCGTGATCAGTTCAGATTCTATTTGGTTTGATTTCTGCAGTTGTTATTATTTGTTTTAGCGCATCAGTTGTTGACGTTCCTGTCTTGTCTCAAACTGGCACACTAAAAGCATATCTACTAAAAACATCTATGACATTAAAAAGATATCTTCTGTTATCGTTAAATTCAGCTAGATTTGACACATCTACTAAATCTATCGCCCAGATATCGTCAACGGCATTTGCGACAACTTTACGTCGCGGAAACTGTTTTTTTTAGGTTTGTGTAATTCAGCTGCTAGATCATCATACAATTCCTTTTCGAGATGAGGCTTTCCAAGCCCGAGTTTATATTTTGCTCCAATAAAACCCTGCACCAACTTTCGGTCAACCCTTTCTCGTAGCTTGTGAAGCAGGCCGTTTGTCGGTTTCATATCACGAAGTTCGTCCAACATTACCTTATCACAGTCTGATTTTGAGTTTTCTACACGAACGTTATCAGGACGTTCTATATCACGGTAGCAGATATCATGGCGCATTGCTATCTCATCAACTTGATTGTAAGGTTCTTGTCCTGGCAGCGGATTATCATTTTCATCTAGCTGTTTATCAAGCGGATTATAAGGTCCAGTATATTTATGGCCTGGCAATGTCCAACCTCCTTTTGGTTTCGGCAATTTGCCAATTACTTTATGTATGTCTATACCTGTTCCAATTATTTCTCTTTTGTTACATTGTTGACAGTATGTGATAATTTTATTTTGCTCGAGACATAAATCTCTGTCAGAATTGCACTTGCATATCATTATATATTTTCAGATTTATAATAATATTTGTTTTCAGATTTATAACAATAATTGTTTTCAGATTTATAATAATATTTGTTCTCAATCGTCTACTAAAATAACGTCCCTGACAACGTCAGTACATCCAGCTCCAGACAATTTCCTCAAAAACATACGTTTTCTTTTTCCACAAATTGCGCAAAGACTTTTCAGCATCATCCTGTTGTTCTTTGTTTTTTCTGTTGTTTGATTGATATTTTCTGTTTTAGTTTTACATTTGAGACAATATGTTAACATTATATATTTGTAATTTAGATAAAATTGGCAAAATTATTTATAATTTTGTGCAATCTCATCATTAGCGTGAGAAGGATGCTTGTCAAACTGTAAAATAAATTTTAAAAAATCCGATGGAGGGGCAGAGTTCTTCAAACTTCATCTGTTTTATAAACATCACGCAATAATATCCACAAGCTGATGTTCCAATAGGTTGAAGTTGATTGGACGAGTAATTAATTATTTTATATCTGGTGTCTTTTTTTCGTTATTGTTTTTCTTCGTTGTAGCATTATATTTATCAGTCACATAAAATTAAACTGAAAGTTTCTTTATACCACTGCCCTCAACTGCTTTTTTCGTTGCGCCAGATATTGCTCCAGATGCTGCTGTTAGTCCTAATGCACTTAACACCGGAAAAATTTTAGGTAGTAACGGTCTGGCTATTACTGATAATGCCGGACCAAAGAAACCACCTTGTTTTGACATTGCTGTTATTTGTTTGGCACTTAAATTTAAAACAAAAGGTTTGCCGGGTTATATTTATTTATTTGTTTTTTGGTTAACATTAATTTTGTTAAAGTACCCTTGGAAATGTCAGGGTTGATTTTTAATGATACCTGCCTCTGCTTTGCAACAGCAGCTGCTAATTTTTTAACTTGACCATCAGTTAAATATATTTCTTTTACAATATATTTTGTCATCTTATATTAAAGTTACAGATTAAACTTGCAAAATTGCTTGCAATTTAAAACTTGTACTGTCATTTTGCCTCCAACAGAATCAATCGTAATAAATCTGTCGCTGATCACTAACGCGTACACGTAAAACTGCGCTACTGGAACTGCTCCTAATGTCCAAGTAATTTCAATATCAGCTGTGATGTCGACAGCTCACTCGCTGTGTTTACTAACATCAAAATAAAATATCGGATAAAGTGTACGAAATTCCTCTACTGATATCTGAGATCCGTCTCCAACATTCTGATATTTTTGCACTGCGTCAAGCAGGTACATGTAAGGTCTAGTAATATTTTTATTAGCGTCATCTGCAAAATTACATTCTATTGCTCGTTCTGGATATTGCTTTGAATTTAGTCTAGCGTATATTCGTCTAACATCGGCATTATCAAATATTGCGTTATTTTGTTGTTGGTTACCACGTCGCGCTTGACGTTGAAATACAACAAATAATTGCCTCGGCAGTTGTTCACTTGATGTTATTGTAATTCGCCATGTGTAGTCGGTGGTATTTGGAACAGCTGTTTGATATATTTTATGTTGCTGAAAATTAATTCTGCTTGAGAGTTTATCAAGTGTATTATTTAATTCTGACATTTTAGTGATTGATGGTGTTATTCGTGGCATCCAAAGTGCAAGTTTATTTATGATAAACTGTACGTCAGCTCCGCCAGCCCGAAATAAACAGTCGTTCTGTTCTGATCGATCTAAATAAGTGTATGTTTAACTCCACGAAATACTTTATTGTAGTCGCGACAAAAGCCAAATACTGTACTTAGCGGTAACATCATTGTAATTTGACGTGATGCTGCTGCAAGTGCCTTTCTTCTGGTATAACCTTCATTATAACGTATATTTTTTCTGACGGTAGGAAATGAGTTATTAATCAAATTCAACATTTCAGTGCCGGTTGCAGCAGCACCTGGTGGTGTTATACTAAGATTATTGCAAGCTGCAGTAAGTGAAACTCTTGTAGCGACCTCACCAGCGTCTGCACCTGGTTCGACTATACCTAGGGCAGCAGCATTAGCAATAAGAAAATTTCTTACAGTTGCAGCATCTGCAGCGGCATTAGCTCCAGCCACTAAAAGAGGCGGACCTCCGGTTGAAAATTCAGACGATGCCATAAAACCAGACCCACCACTTCCGGTATCTTTAAACCACATCAGATTAGTTGCAGTCGATCTGGAGTAAGCATCGGAAAACGAAATAATATTTAAGATTGTACTTGCAACTTGTAGGTGACTTGAAATATCCTCAACAGTTTGATTGGCCAGCTGATATCTGGCACTTTTAAATATACACCAGCCATCATTTATAAGAGCTACTTCTGTGTTAGCTGCAATTGCAACAGGTACATTAACTATTGTCATAATCTGGCCGCGAACTTCCAATATTGCCTTGTGAGGTAATAAAAATACATCTTCGTCTCGAGTATTAAATGTTCTAACACCAGCTTTATTTGGCTCATTAGAATTTTCGTCGAGATACTCAATATATTCAAATTCTGTTACGGTGTTGTCGTTGTCATAAGTTTCTGTTAAATCGAGATAATTTTTGACAGACATTTGTTATTTATTAGATTATATAATTTTCATTCATGATTTTCTAACGATAACAATTTTCTAACGGTAACAATTTTATTGCGGGGCTGTTACTTTAGATATTAACTTTTGTATAATCTGCTCGCCCTTTGGTGATAAAAGTTTTTTTTGTTGTTGTTATCATAGCACGTTGAGTTTCTTTTGTTGGAGCGATTTCTGATATAACTTGTTTGATTGTTGGTGGTGATCCACTTTGTGGATTGCCTTTAATTTTATCAGCTATTTTTTTGTCCCACCGCAGTTCCAGCAGCAGATGCGGCGCCAGTTGCAAAAGCTTTTGATGCGTCTAGTGCAATTGGTGCAACTTTATGCGCTATTCCTGGAACATTTTCAATAATTTTAGTAAATATATTTCCCAAAAATCCACCAATAATTTTTCTTCGGCAAATTTTTTTTTGTTTCATTATATCTGAGGTTGCATAAAACCGACGTCGATTGTGCGCGCCTACGCAACGCGCAAGTGTAAATAGTAAGCAACAACCTCGTTATTCAGATCCAGATGTCGTCCAGATTGATCTGTCAACTGCATATTTATACTCGTTATTTGATTTTCAACATTTAGCGGTAATAAATAACTTGCCGCGCACTAATTTGCATGAGCGATCCCGGTGGAACATCTGGCGAAAAACTATATATATATTGTTTGCCCTTTACTACCCTGGGCTCAGTAAGATCCAGTTGCAATGAAGCAATTTATTAATATTGAGTTTACGTCGGTTATATTTACCGGCAAATCACCATCATACGTTATAGTTTGTTCTGTGGTTGATCCATATTGCTTGTGAGTAAATCCAATCAGCGACGTTATGCTTTTTGCTGATGAAAAATCTACTTCAAAATTATTTTTTAATGTTATTCTGGCGCGTAAAGTATTATAATTTGGTGTTAGTTCAAAAGTGTCAGCGGCTCCTGTATCTACATATGTTATTAATTCGCGTATTATTTTATTTAAATCAGTTACGTTGTAAGCTCCTTGCGGAATTTTAATTATAAACCACCCGGTGCCAGAATTAAACATAAATTCATCATTAACACCAGTTTTCACGTTAGCCATGGAATGCCAACACGTACATGAAATTAGTCCAATTTCGTGTAGTTTTTCAGTATCAAGTTGTACCGGTGGAATATAATTTACTGAAAAATTTGCGCTACCTTTCGCGTTAGCTATTGCGGCCGTACTAGAGTCTAGTAATAATGTTGTTGACATTGTTATTTATTATATTTTATAAAATTAACATTTACAAAATTAACATTTACAAAATTAGGTCGCCGTGTAAAGTTTCATATTCATCAGATGTTAATAAATTTTCCGATCTTAAATGATCAAGTATGTCAATAATTTCATTGTCAATTTCAGCGCCAACATTTCCAGCTTCCTTTGATGATATCAGCAGCATTAATCTGCCAATCATTTCGGCAGTTGATGTATATATTTTTACACCTGTCCCAGTTTTTTTTACTTTTAGATTTTTCAGCTCTCTCTCTAAGCGACGTTTATCAAAATGATCAAACAACATTTTAAAATCCCATCCGTCTTTCTGAGGTTTCCCACCTCTTAATTTTTCTCTGGTATTTTTAAAAACACTAGCAATAACACCATTTCTAGATTTTTCAGAAAATTCTCTAATATATTCTATTGCTGTATCAATTTTAGCGTAAGCTTCTGCATCTTTTCTAATATCATCTAATTTTTTAATAAGATCATTATATTTATCTTCGCTCCATTTATCAATATTATCAACATCAGAAATATCATAATCTTTCATAAAATCCAAATATTCTGTTGCTACTATTTCTTGTTTTACTACTTTTTTCATTCTTTCCCGATACTTTTCAGCTTCTTCGAGTGATCTTTTTAGATCTGCTTCTCTCATTAAACTACCTTCCGCTAACAGTTTTTCAGTATAATCTATTCTTTCCTCATCTAAATATTTTGCTTCAGTAGTTATACTACTAAGGTTATCATTATGTTGTATGTTGTTTTTTTTAAATATTAATAATAACTCGCCTATAAAGTCCAGCAATAATTGAGTGTCGATATAATTTAATACTTTCTTTGTATCTTTCATTATCTGATACTACGTCACGAGCATGTTTTTCTTTTTCTTGTATTATTTCTGTTAGTTTTCTAATATTTTCATCAGCGTCAAAATCATCTTTATGAATATTATATAATCTAACATTTTTAAGACCATATTTTTATTTTATCATTCATCTTTTTTTGATCATCATTGAACCTTTCTGCTTCTGTGATTTCCTGCTCTTTTCTAAGAGATTCTCTTCTAGCTTCTTCCTCATACCAACTCTTTTCTTTTGGTTCTTCAATTTTTTTTCTATATCTTCTAACTTTCTCCTAATCGGCCCAACTATTAAACTAGCTAATTTTCGTTCAAGTTCAAGTGGATTATTAATCAGACGATCTATTTCAGCTTGTCTAGCAACAGGATTAAGAATATGTGCTGAAAGTTCTTCAGCTAATTTTTTTTTTTCCTCGTCAGATCTACCAATAATTTTTGCGGCAGCTGCTTCTTGTTGTTCTTTAAAAATACCAACTAAACCTTTTTCCTGTAGTCGCTTAAGTTCTTCTTCTGACAGCGGCTTAGTTTCAAGTTGTTTTCCAAGCAGTGCCTCAGTAACCGGTTTGAGAACTGTCTCTGCTGCTTCTGCGGCGCGGCAACTATCTGTCCACGTCGTGCTTGTTGTACTCGCTGCTTAAATGCTGCTTGAGATTGAGCAAGTTTTTTTTAGATCTTCTATATGTTTTCTGTATTTTGCTCGTTTGTCCATAATTATTATATAAACTTACTGCAGATAATTTTCAATACAACAACGAAACATTTTAGTTGGATTATGTGTTAGTTTATCAAATAAGAAAAAGTTATATTTATCCGCTGTCGCTTTATGATATAATTCAATAAATTTATCTTTTGTTACGTCACCACATTGCTCGTTTGCAATATTTCTAACGTCAACATTGTCCAGTCCCGGAAATAATATAAAATAACCAGTATTTCGCCGAATAAATCTGTCAACATTATAAAAACCTTGGGCTAAATAAACAGAATTACATTTCTTATTACGTGACAGTGAAAAATATGATTTTATTTTATTCATCTCTTCATTATTTAAAGGAATATCGTCAAAAACTACTATCTTATGTTCGGACGAATCAAGTTGATTAACTAGAACAAGTTCTTCTGGTTGTTTGATAATAAAAAAATCTTCACCAGCATCAAGGTCATCACGAAGTTTGTTATTATATTCGTTAAGTAGCTCGTACTTATCTTGCTGTGGATTAATTGTATAAATATAAACTCGATCGTAGTTAAAATTATCGCCCAGCAGTAAATTCATAAGCAAATTTGTTTTTCCCGATCCAGTTCGTCCAACAATAAGATAATGACAATCTGGAAGTTCATTGTTATGTTTATGTTTCACCAACCGCTCTGTATCAAAATTTAATATCGGTGACGACGTTGTCGTTAACTTTGCCATTGTTTGTTATATATTTTATGTTATATTAAACTAACTAATGTTAACAATTTTATGTTATATTAAATAAATAATGAGCTATTATACAAAATTTGGAACAACATTAGGAGATTCATCGGCTGTAAGTACAATAACAAACGGAACTGTTGCTTTATCCGGATATTTAAAAAAAAAAACTGGTGATAAAATGACAGGAAACCTGTCCATGTCAAATCAGCGAGTAATAGATTTAGAAACAGATTACCCGCCAATAAATGTTGTTAATACACAAGCTGTTAGTTATGCACAACTAAAATCCGTCGACGGTAATAAACTAGATAAATCTGGCGGAACTTTAAGCGGCAACTTAGACATGTCAGGGAAAAAATTATAAATTTAGAGACTGGATATCCACCAGCAGACTTAAATCAAACTCAAGCGGTAAGTTATTTACAATTGAGGTATGTGGATAATAACAAGTTGTCACTGACAGGCGGAACTTTAAGCGGCAACTTAAATATGTCAGGAAAAAAAATTATAAATTTAGAGGCTGGATATCCACCAGCAAACTTAAATCAAACTCAAGCGGTGAGTTATACACAACTAAAATCCGTCGACGATAATAAGTTGTCACTGACAGGCGGAACTTTAAGCGGTAACTTAGATATGTCAGAAAAAAAAATAATAAATTTGGAGACCAGGTATCCGCCAGCAAACTTAAATTATACACAAGCGGTAAGTTATTCACAGTTGAGGTATGTGGATGATAACAAACTTGATAAAATCGGCGGAACGGTTATAGGTAATATTAACATGTCGAGTAAAAAAATTATAAATTTAGAGACTGCATATCCGCCAGAAAACTTAAATCAAACACAAGCTGTAAGTTATGCACAACTAAAATCTGTTGACGATAATAAACTTAACAAAACCGGTGACACAATGACAGGTAACGTTGCAATGAGTGATAACTCAAAAATAACTGGACTACCAACAACCTCACCACAAGCCGATGCTGATGCTATCAGTTATGCTCAGTTAAAAGAAGAACTTACCCCATATTTTAAGAAATCTGGTGGACCAATATCAGGTAACATAAACATGAGAGACAAAAAAATAACTACGACATATGTTCCAGTTAACTATAATGATCTGACAAATAAAGCTTATGTTGATAGTCTGTCTAGTGGTATAAAACGAACTAAAAACAATGTTGGGTATATTCCAACACTTTATAAAACAACTGACAACCGAGCCGGGTTTCAGGTAAGCGCATTATCATATTATCCTGAAAATTATCCTTATTACGCTTTCTCTGATAGACATGAGTGGACGACCAACGGAGAAGTTGAAAATTTTTGGATCAAAATTAAATGTCCTACTGCAGTTGTTATTTGGCAATTTCATTTGCGAGGCCGATTAAACTCTAGTGTTGGTCGAATTTATAATTGGCAATTGGCAGGATCAAACAATGATATCGACTGGACAACATTATATAGTGCAGTAAATACGTATATTACAACAACACAATATTTTATAATCCCGACAGAAAATATTGTCAACAAGTACTTATATTTTCCAGTTAATGTTTTTGCTGCTGAACATCCATTCCCAGGACTAACAGCATTTCAAATATACATACTTGATGATCAGATGTGATCATTGTGAACAAATTTAATCTAATGCTATAAAATAATGACCACACAATGGTTTACAGACCTTGCGACAGAGGTTGGAGATGATTCACTAGCGGCACGTGCGATAAATACCAGAAAAAATTATTCAATTCCAATGATAAATTCTCCATTGTCAGAGGAAGAAAAATATTTTGTTCGTGTTATGTATATGCGGGGACCACAACTAAAAGAAGCAATAGAAAATTTTGAAGTGATAAGTAGATACTGTTATCCTGATGATTGTCTAGAAGAACTTAAACAAGTTGAAATTATATTTTAAAAAATATTGCTCGAGCTTGATCCTGGAAATTTGGATTTGATAATAAAATCGAACTTAATAAAACAACGAGCTTACGGTGAAAGAGAAGATATAAAAAAAATTTGTAGAAGATAGTCATGATGGTCTCAACAGATTTATGGAATCTAAAATAATAAGAATAAAAAGAAACAAAAAGTTATACAATAGTTTCTTAAAACGAGAAATTTTTAAGTATCTCGGTATGTACTACCACGACAAAGAAACCCTAATTAAAATCGTTACTATGGCACCAGACACTGAGTTAATTATTAAAGCATACTCAAATGCAATTTTGCCAATGATATGTAAAAGACCAGAATTTGATCCGATTATTATTGACAGATCTATAAAGATAATCAAAAATTTTGACGATGAAATTGGTGATCTTAATGATATTGAGCGAGAAAAGTTTTTTGATGAAGTGAGCCAAACAGATTTAGTAGCAAAGCCTGATTCTTATTTTGATATAGATGAAGCTGATATTTCATTTCCATCAATCCAGCGCTCTAAACAATTGTTATTACGAAATTATTACAATGAAGTCGAGAAACTACTTACAAAACCATATGAAAAATTAATGTTAAAAGTAGCTTCTGCTATTGGTCTGATAACAATTGAACTAAAATCGCTCAAAAAATTAATGCTAGCAAATTTTGTGGTCGCATATGCAATTATCAGACAACATCTTGTTTTAAAAAATTTCACGTTAGATCAAATAAGCTTGGTATTAGGGTATATTGATCAAACAGAAAGCGATTACAGTAATTTAGTGAATGAAACAGATTTGTATGAACGTAAAGTAGGAACTACTTTTGATTCATACACTTGGTTAAAGAAAAATGAGGTACTAACAGATGAACGATATAAGGATACTTCGTCAGATGTTTATGACAAATACAGAATTTTTATAGCTGATCCTAGAAATGATATTTTTCGTGAGTTTCTGGATTCGATTGCTGGTACTAGAACTTTTGTCTTTGTATAAAATATTGTATAATGAAAAAACATATAATCGATTTCAATCACATTTCAGAAGAAATTCCAAAACAAGATGTTGACGCACTAGTACCATATTATAAATTGTATCATAAAAACCTTTGGTGTTTAAAAGAATGTTATAAATACTACCGTAGAATACTTCGAGTAATATCATATTTGCCATTGTTAATGACTAGCTCTGGTATAATCTCAAGTGGAGCATTATTAAATCAGTTTTTGTTAATAAAATCTGGTGTCGGTGTCTCTCTTTCAACGCTTGTAAAAAAAAATTGAACCTAAACTTGAAACAAAAAAAAATTCTTGTAAAACAGCAAGTATCACTTACAAAAAATTACTTGATCAGATACGATCTTATATGCGAGGAGTAAGATATGATATGGACGATTTAATACGCGAGTTTCGTATTATTGACAGTATGTTAACGGATATTCTACCAATGAGAGTCAGCAGGTATGAAAAAGATTATCATAAAATATGGTTACAACAGTAGATGTTTAGAAAAAATCTAGAGGTCTCCAATTTTTTTGTAGAGGGGTGGGGGTCTCTGATCTAGAATCCGCATTTGGTTTAGGATCAGCCTTTTACTATACTGAAAAAAAAAAAATTTATCACCAAAAAAAGTTAATCCAGCAGGTTCTTAGAGTTCTGGTCCAGAATCCGCATTTGGTTCAGGATCAGCCTCCTAGCTTACTACTACGGCATTCCGTACAAAAATGTAGGTAGTTTGTTGTTTTCTTAAATCCTTTAGCTTTCTTTCAGTTCTTGTATCTTTGACCTTTGGACTCAAAATAGATACGTATAATCGTCCAAAAACTTTTATCAAAGTAAATAACTCCATATGTTTTTGCCATTTTTACTTTTTAGAGTCACTGTGAACTTGACTTCTGCCCATTGACCCAAAGATTAATAGGGGTCTTTTTTATATCTCAGATGCAAGTCAGTTTCAAATGTTGACCAAGGTCCCTGGAACACAAATCAAGCTTTTGTGAGGCAGCTTTCCTTCATTCAGTCTCTATGACCTTGACCATTGATATTCTGAACCTGAAATCGAGATGTGTCCTTGCTGCCTCAAATTCAAACAATTTGAGAAGTTTTTTAACGTTAGATGGTGATAAAATCGATTCATTATGTGGAAACAAGATAGAGTTTGGACGAACGCAAATCATGAAATAATAGGTACCGCGATATGGGCGGGGTGTGAATATTATTGTGAATTTTGCCTTTTAAGTGTAGCTGCATTTCGACTCTGTTTACTGTTTTTCGACATCCACATGTAATAATTTCTTGATTTCTCTCTCTAATCTGTTAATGTTCTCCTATTTTCATTTTGTTGATTTTACACATTACGTCTATTTGTATTTTTTAAAAATGTTTTCAATTTCTTCTATTAGGTTTTCTTCAGTACATTTGTCACATGTTTCAACTGACACCATTTTAAATACTGATTGTACCATCTATCCGTGCATTTAATTTCAATTAATACAATATTTCAAATTAAAATAATGAGAAAATCGTACTTAAGGTAGCGTGTTGTGCTTTGCACAGGTTTTGCCCTTCCACATGAACAATTGCATCTTCAAAAGCTGTATTCTGTAAAAGGTGTACTGGTTCTACTTATCCAAGTGTTGTAAAACTCCTCCCATATCAACTGATTTTGTTTCATTTTGTATTAATTCTTTTTGACTGTAGGCTTTATGAAAATTTTAAAAATTTTACAAGGTGCAAAATTTGTTCAGAAACATGCATAGTTGATTTTTAAACTTCTATATCTGTTTTTGTATAAAATATGGGAGATGTTTAAATGCCCCATGATTGCATCACCATTAATGTGATTTTCATTACCCCACATTTTTTTCTAAATCTCATAGACTAACCTGCTGTTTTATTTTCGTTGTGCTTTTTAGAGATGCAATTTAAATGAATGTCGTATTTTTAAATATTTTCCATTCATTTCATATATAGTATCATTTATAATGTTAAACAGTTTCTGTATTGTAGTTGCCTTATCATGTTGTACATGTGTACCATTTTGTGATTAATAACTGATGCTTTTGAAAATACTTTTTTCCCTCTGATATTTCACATATCAGGCATGTTTGTAGTACTATCATACTCTTATGCACTGTTTTCTTTCACACCTGTCAGGTTCTAGAAAATCATTATCTTTCACAAACTCAAAAGATTTTATGCTTCTCGATACTGATGCTTAGGTATGTTGGTGAGGCGCCGTAGCGGACAAAAGCTGGTCCAGTCAGGACGCTGCCGTTGAAACTTTAATGTCATATGTCCAGAATTCCAATTTCACGTGTTGTATCAAAAATGCTTATCCTTTAAGTTCCATTTTCTAGGTCAAGGTTTTAGAATGTATCTGTTGAATTAAACAGTAGTGGTTGAAAGTTATATTTTCTATGTCGAAGTTTTAGATTGTGTCGTTTGAATTACACGGCGGTGGTCGAAATTTCAATGTCATAAGTCGAGAATTCCTAATTGGCGTATTGGTCCAACGAGTTTATGTTGAAAGTTCCATTTCATATGTTGAGTATTTAGATTTCATCTGTTGAATTACACAGCGCTGGCTGAAAATTCGATGTCCAATGTCGAGTTTTTAGATTGTATCTTCTGAATTACATGGCGGTTGTTGAAATTTTAATGCCATATGTCTTGAGTTTCAATTTAACATGTAGAATCACATTGATTGTGCTGAAAGTTCCATTTTGTATGTTGAGTTTTTAGATTGTATCTGTTGAATTTCACAGCGGTGGTTGGACATTTTATTGTGCTTGTCAGAATTGCTACTTTTATATGGTGAAATGATGTGTTGGTGTTAAAAGTAACATTACACAATGTCCACTTTAACAATTCAAAATCATATCGAGTATTAAGATACATCATTCGTGTATTCAATTATGAGGCGCCATTACATTTCATGCATTTTCAGATTGAAAGTTACCATTCACAGGTCGAGAATTACTATGAATTTCTTCGCCAAATGTCGCTCTCGTGAACGGACCGCATTATTTTTAAACAAAGAGGCTGCTTCTCGTTGCTATGAAATTTTCAACAGATGAAATCTGAATATTCGCCATATGAAACGGAACTTTCATCACAAACAGTTGCATACAACGTGTGAATTAGGGATTCTCGACATATGATATTGAAATTTCAACCACCGCTGTGTAATTCAAAATATACACTGTACAACGTCGACATAGGAAATGGAACTTTAAAGCACCACTGTATAATTAAACATATAAGATCTAAAATCTCAATCTTAAAATGGAACTTTAAGAACATGCAATCTGATCCAACATGTGATATTGGATTTCTCGACATACGACATCGAAATTTCAACTGCAACTTTCTCATTGGACCAGCTTTTGTCCGCTACGGCGCCTCATCGGTTTCTCCATTTTTAGAGGACAGTTGTACTCTTAGTACATCGTCTCCGGAAACTTTGCCAGCAACTAGATTTATCGGGATCGTAGTAAAGATGTCTTAAAGACTGTACTTTAATACGAAATAAAGACAACCAAAGAATAGTTTTTGTCTGATAAATTGTTTTGCGTGTTATATACAAGGCAACATGATTCCCACAAGAACCTTTATTTGTAGCTATTTGGAAACTTTCTTTAATCCTTTCAGATTAGGAATGCTTTACCATTTTTTTCATATTCTAAAGTTTATAACTCATAGCTTTGACCGCAGTCTTATTTATATCATCTGTTTGAAAATTATTGAATTCAATGCAATGTAGTGTTGTGCCATTATTTTTTTATATGTAGATAAAAAATTAAGTAGTGTTCGCTTGTTGTCTTCATGGTCTAGCTGAGCTGGAATTGTTTATATTTTGTTTTACTGTTGACGTATCCATCGCAGTGGCGTCACTGGGGGGGGGGGGTGCGGACCGCACCGGGTGACACCATCAGAGTGGGTGATACCAAAATGACTGTCTATAAAATTTTTGAATTTTTGTGCAGGAAGTAGGTCCATGGGGTTGACACCATGAGTTACCGCACATTACTGTATATAAAAGTTTTGAATTTTTGTGCAGGAAGGGGATCCATGGGGGTGACGTCATGTGTTACCGCACATGACTGTCTATAAAATTTTTGAATTTTTGTGCAGGAAGGAGGTCCATGGAGGTGACACCATGAGTTACTGCACTGGGTGACACCAAGCCTAGTGACGCCACTGATCCATCGCGATGTGGAACACAAAAAATAATGAGTCGTCAGCTACTGCATGTTTTTACCGGAGTTTTTATTTTAGTGTTTAAGTACCCCTACATGATGTAAAAATAAACATATTGCATGTCAGCTTCTGTCCCTCTATGCTAAATAAAATAATATATATATATATATATATATATATATATATATATATATATATATATATATATATATTCTTTTGCAGTTTCCGGACGTAAAGTACATTTTCATTTACTTTGTGGGACCTTGCCCGTCTGTCCTCTCAACCACGAGTTTACCTTTTATTAACCCGACTGCTCCGATGGCCTAGTGGTTAGAGCGTCCGCCTCGGATGTGTGAGGTCCTGGGTTCGATCCCCGGCCAAATCAAACCAAAGACTTACAATGGTACTAACAGCTGCCTCGCTTAGCGCTCAGCATTAAGAGGTTAGTGTTAGGACTGGTTGGCCTGGTGTCAGGATAATGTGACTGGGTGGGACATCATTCTACATGTCTGCGACATGATGACCCAGTGCTAGACATCACTATAAACTGCCACACTGCAGACATCGTAGCGATATGACTGAAAAATTGTTAAAGCTACGATAAAAATCCAAATAACACACTCACCTTTTATTAAGTGATACTGTACAATCATTCGTGCTAGACAACAGCTAGTGACCCGGCTTCTTACTGGTCATGTGTAAAGAGATAAGGAAGTGCTATTTAAGATTGACATGGTAGACCTATTAATTCAAGAGTGTCCCAGGTCTGACAGAAGTTGCACGTCATCTCAACAGCTAAAAGTAACCTACTGTAAAACGGTATCGTCATATTTCAACGCATTCTAAAACGTGTAGCACCCACGTATTCAAACATCTGAAATAAAATAACCACATCACTAAAACGTCCAGATGTTTCATTCTTGTGTGTGAATATTGCATTATAGAAAAACAAAACAAAACCAAATAAGAAGCATGTCCATTATTTGCATCCGAAATGTAACATCACTTTGTGCAAATCTGAGCAACCCATGAATCTGATTAAACGTAACATATAACGCTATGGTGGTAATTGTAATTGGCAACATACCTGTATATTGTGAACGGTTGAAGCAATACCCGCCAACCTCGCGCAACTGTTGCAGTACCTAACATTTTATGCCCAATTTAGTTGAAATTCTAGCAAAAAGGCAAATGAATCTCTAACCCATGGCTATTGATCTATGAGCCACAAACACCATTGCCCAATGTATCTCACCAGCGCTGTCGTACTCTTAATATAGCCTCAGAATTTTCGCATGACTTTGTCGCTTAGAATGATTTTTGCATTAAGCACCGTCTTTTATTTTAGAGACAGCAAAATTCCAAATTAATAAGCTTTAGACTTAAATCTGCAACCATTGGTATATACATAACAGGTTTGCCAACATTAATGCAGAGTACAAATAGTTCTCCTCTTACAAATTCCGACGTTCACCGTAGGAACAGTTGGTGCACTAAAGGTACAAGCTCTAAAAAGAAATTGTCGTCTGTCTTTTTCATCAAATTACATCGCAATATTGTTTTCAGACAAATTCCCCAACTACTTGCACACTTTCTTGCCGTATCTATATTTGATATATGGCACGAGTTTCGGCTCTGGTAGCGTGTAGTCGAAAAGTTCACAGACTGCATGATCTTCGGAGACAGTAAAGTGCCGACACCTATCCGAACGTGAACAGGAAGAGGCGCACTCGATTAGACTCCTGCACGAAAAGTGCCAGTATCCAGGCACAAGAAACCGCATTCCCTTCTGAATAGTATACTGGACTGTATCCCCGCACTTAAACACGTCATCCTCGGCTGAAAGGCACAATAAGTTGTGATAAATGCAGTGTAGGAATAAATGTAGTGTAGGAATCTTTAGTGATTAAGTTATTTAAATGAATTGGTTGATAAATCATGCGTGCTGAACACTTTTGAGAAAGCATTTAATCTACAAGATAACAGAGAAACAGAAATAAATGTTTATTGTCATTTGAAATGAGACCCAATATATCTTCCATAATATGATTGGGGATAAAATATTGGAAAAGTAGGACTGTACTCGTCATCGGAAGAGTCTTTCTGAGTGAAACGTTTTGTGATCTTTGGTTGCGAATATCACCAGGCATGGGTGGAAGAGCCACGGGTTAACCATTCAATTGTTGCAGCAGACGTAATAAAGTTTGTGCAAAGGGTAGTTGTTGAACCTGTACATGTGGCACAAACTGTCATATCACTATTAATCTGTGCGGTACACTTTTATGACGTGAAACGATAGAGAGAGAAAAAAAAATTAAAATTACGTATAGATTATATACTTTACACTCAACAACAAACAGTAAGACAAGCAACAGTATATCCATAGCGAGGAAGGAGCATGTATGAGCCCCTCCCCCCCCCCCCCGAATTAGAGTTAAAAGGCTAAAAGTATGCCTTGGAATCGCTTAAAATGAAGGAGCTTAAGGTGGCTTCGCCCCAGGACCCTGGACTACTTGTTTAGCCCCATCCACAGCTACCCAATCATTCGATATTTCTGGACCCGCCACTGCACATCGAATACTATAGATTGCTTTAGACGAGCACCAACAAACAACACACGTCATGGTGAAATAAAACCACGTTCAGCAAGTTCCATGTATGTTCCGACTTCTAGGAAGCAACGTCGATGTGGGCCTTAAAGGTCAAAGCGCAATGAAACATCCTTGGTAAGTTGAATATACGAACTGATTTTCTACGGTTGGATACAATCCTTTTTTTAAAATTGCGATTGACTATATGAACATTTTCGACTATTGGCTACTCTGTATATGACTTTAGATTAGAAAACCTATTGCGGACAATTTTCAGTGCAGATGCTAAGAGTATTTCAGAAATAATTTCCTTACATATAAAATTTTAAGATAGAGATATAGTTTCAATTGAAATAAACACGTCTTTGAATCAAGTTTTCAATTTATCAGATTCCAAATGATATTAGAATGAAGATCACAGTACAACTGACAGCAAAAGTTAAATATTCACAAATTAATTGCAAATCTCAGGACATATTTATACATTATTATTATTATTATTATTATTATTATTATTATTATTATTATTATTACATATTTCCTGTATAGCATGCTCGCAACCGCAGTTGACTATATCCAACCAAAGTAAACCATTTCTTGCGTGTCCATCATGGAGCTTGCCGGGGTGTGAATCAATCTTAACCTGATGAAGAGTGAAGTTTCAAAATTAACATGTTACCAGGTAGTTTTTAATAAAGAACTCATTGTTAAATCTAGGCGGTGACCGTATCAATCATGCAGCCTACAGGCTACCTTTAATCTGGAACGTAGTGCCGCATCAATAGTTATAAATATAATGAAAACGATGAAATGAAATAAGATAAAGCAGTTGACAAGACCTAAAAGGCTTTATTCTAGATGGAGGACTTGCACAAATATGGACAAATAAAAATATTCCTGTACAGAACTGAATTAAATCAATGATATTGTCAGTTTGGGAAAATCTGTATTGTGAAATAGACCCCCAAAACATGGTAAGTTAAAAAGACATGTAGAATATCTAGTATTTGAGTAAAAACAATTTTGTAATAACTAAATAAGAAAGATTTTACCTGTATCAAATACGTGGTTAAAATTTGTCCTGTTTTGTGGACTGGAACAAAATCCGTCGTTCACGATGATCGCTGCCATGAAAAAGTATGGTTCTGTTAATATTTTGAACACGTTTTAATGGCAGTATTTTAATTTTTATTTGGTACATACTATAATGTAAATATTTCAATAACAGTAATTTGTGCAAGTACGTTATGGTCACGCAAGTATGGTCACGTGACTGATAATTGATGTGCGTAACTGATGGGCAGCCATCTCCACCCCATTCCCACCTCATAAACAAACCAACAAACAATTACATGGAAACTGTGTTAAATACAGAGATCGACTTAGATAATTCATTTCGTTCAAACTAATCGATTCATGTAATTATTTGACTGGTGAACATATTAAAAAGACTCTTTACGTGTTTTGCTTAATTTTTAACAAAAAAACTTAGAAGCAAAGGAATGACCTATTTTGCCATCCATCATACGAAATTAAGTACACCTTTGTAAAATGCACTGTAACAACGTTCACGTGCTTAGATGACATTAAAAGTTTAATCTACTTTTTTCTGACTTATGGGGTTCGGGGTTGTAGAATACGCCCGATGCGCCCTCGCTGCATGTCGTAAGAGGTAACTGGAAAGGACCAAAACGGACTTTTCAACTAATTTCCGAATTGTTAAGAAGCTGTATTTGCAACCCATGGAACGGACTATAAATAATAGACTCCTGGTATCTCTAATCCATCAAACGCGGATTCAAAGCAGATTCAGTTCATACGCCAAAGAAGTACAATAGACCATCCTGACAGACTTGAGGCATTTATTAGGGACTCTTTTATAAACAAGAACGTATTGTGGCAGTCTCTAGCGACTTGGAGAAAGCGTACGACACGGCATGGAAGTACGGCATAATGACTGACCTATTCAACCTAGGACTAAGGGTCGCAGACCTAACTTCGAAACTTCCGAGTTAATAAATGCTAGCACCACTTGAAAGCTATCTTCATAAAATTGGTGCACCTCAAGAACACGTATTGGGAGTCATCGAAACATAAAAACTAACAGCATAGTGACATTCCTTAATCCAGGAATTGCCTTCTCACTGTATGTTGAAAACTTTTTGAGCATGATTTTGTTTTTACAACAAGTAATGGACAGTATAAAATTTAAAAGCCTTGGGCCAACAACGCTAGCACTGTTATTGTTAACTTCTCGACTCTTTTTACCAAATTGTACGGAAAAACGACCGAGATAACTCAGAATGAGACTGACCACAGGGTCAAACGGTCTATGCCGGCATTGGAGTTGTTTAACTTAGACGTTGGAGAGTATGACGATATGCATTTCAGTATCTGGGATTATGTACCGTGGCATGGATTAATTCATATCGCCATATTAATTAATACATACCTTCGTATTTTAATAATATATAGTACGGCATTACATCCTGGATACCTCTGTACGAAATAACATACACTGCAGTAGTAACAGTATACAATATGGTATTCATAATAAAAACTACTTTGGCTTTAATAACACATACCCCAGTCTTAAGTGACAAGGTCAAATATGTAAATATTAGGTATATGTAAGTTGTTTATATATAAAAACCATGTATGCAGAATCTAACAGTTTAATCAGTTATATAAACAAAATGAAATTGAGCATGCCATTTGAATGATGCACATTGTTTAAGGAATAAATACTGTTACGTATATGTAATTAAATTGCTTGTGTGTTAGTTTTAAAATTCTTTTTTTATTTTATTTTTGTTTCATTACATTTTATTGTAATGATTATTTTCACGGGATTCGATATTTTTTCAAGTAAATTCTGTTTGTATAGAACGCAAAAGGTGTTACATTAGCACTATTTTTAGTTCACCCTGCTTCATAGATTTGTAAACATCGAGTGTTAACGATTGACTATTTCCAAGGTCATTTCGGCCCATATATTAACTGGATTGTAAACAGCTTTTCTATTTTATATATTTTCAGTGTAAGAATTTGGTACTTAGATAGGGCTATTCTTGTATACGTGACAAATAGCATTTTATTTTATTGCGATGTTCAAATTAGTAAAATCACGGAGCCTATCACGTGGAGTACCATGTGACCTAAAATCGAGGCTTAAAACAGCTATTTTCTACTAGATCTAGTCAGAGTCGTTCTTAACACCTTGAGGAAACAAAGTGTTTCTAATTGTTGTTGTCAGTGTGATTTTCATTTGTTTTTGGAATTTAATAATTTATTCTCTAGGAAACTAAACAAGTGTACTTTTTTATAAAAAATTTTCTGGGAGAAAGAAATTCAGTGGAAATTTATTCTGGAGTTATACGGAAACATAAACTGTGATTCAATCGAGGATCTATTACCACCAGTACAACGGTCTCTTCTGACGTTATCGCCTCCATATTGGCATTTCATCGAGATGCGAACTTGGATTTTATTAGAACTGTTTAGTGATAGGACTTGTATTTTTCAATCTTAGGATTAAATTTTGGATTATATTCACAAACCGTAAGACCTATTTCCAATTTTTACATTGTTTTCTAGGGAAATAAATTATTTTGTTAAAATATACAAAGCTTGTTGGCTTCACTCTTTTCTCTTGTTATTTTTGTACGAGCCTACACGTAACAATACCAAGTTTATAAAGATGCACTTAGACTTCTGTTTAAACCGATAACACAAATTTCACCATGAAATCTATTGAACGATCGAACAAAATTGCCCAGCATGCCTGCATAATCTGGTTGCTTGTCGGTCCCTCCAAATTCAACGTTGGTGATAGGTTAGAGTCGACGTATTCCTCCCCCCCCCCACCTCTCCAGCCTCGTTCGGGTCATCAACCGTAATTTAGTTGTCTGCTCTCTTTGCCCAATGTATCGGTATATATTTTGGAGCTATTTCCCTTGTGCTTTGCGGGACTCGCACGCTTCTGCATAGCAGAGTCTCTCTGTACTTTTAAGGTTCCGTGTCCCTCAGCTTCCAGACACCTGTCCCTTGGACAATTTCTAACGAGAGAACACTTGCTATTCTCCCGGAGCTAAGACTTCACCTCTTGCAAACAAAGATTGACTAATTTTGAGAGGGGAAATGCTTAAACTCTTGAACTTCGTCTGGGAAACACACATTCTTTATTTAGCTTGGCCAATCAAGATTAAATTTATCTAACGGCCGTTATTAATACACGCCCATTGAAGTTGAATAATTCTCTCTATTCGGCCCTTATTAGTAGCGATTTCTGGAAAATTTCATTTTTATGACACTTACTTTAAATGGCACAAAGTCTCTGCATCGTCTCAACTCTATGCGATGTAATATCTTGATCAAATGTGCATCTTTAAATGATTATCTCTACTAATTTATTGCGTATAAAAAAGTAAAAGGAAACATACTAACCGAAATAACCGACGAAGAGCACCTGCCTCGATCTGTCTTTCCATAATGCACTGGCAGATCAGGCTGTACGCTTTACCTTCTACAAATGATTTAAAGTAAACAGCGTAGACCCTGGTCTGCCGGCGCATTACACAACGGCAGATGATCATTAAAAAGGATCAAAAGCGGTGTAATGAGTTCATGCATATTCATAGACATATAAGAAAGCATAGACAAGGCAGAGCAATAAGTGAGATACAGATACATAGGTAAATGCGGTGTAATGAGTTCATGCATATTCATAGACATATAAGAAACCACAGACAAAGCAGAACAATGAGTGAGATACAGAGACATAGGTAAACACGGTGTAATGAGCTCATGCATATTCAAAGACAGATAAGAAAGCATAGACATGGCAGAACAATAAGTGAGATACAGAAACATCAGTAAGCGCGGTGTAATGAGCTCATGCATATTTATAGACAGATAAGAAAGCATAGACAAGGCAGAACAATAAGTGAAATACAGAAACATCAGTAAGCGCGGTGTAATGAGCTCATGCATATTTATAGACATATAAGAAACCACAGACAAAGCAGAACAATAAGTGAGATACAGAGACATAGGTAAACACTGTGTAATGAATTCATGCATATTCAAAAACAGATAAGAAAGCATAGACAAGGCAGAACAATAAGTGAGATACAGAGACATCAGTAAGCGCGATGTAATGATCTCATGTATATCCATAGACAGATAAGAAGGTATAGAGAAGGTAAAACAATAATTGAGATATAGAAATGTTAGTACATTTAATGTCATGTGATATACCCCGAATAACATGCATACACTCACTGAAGCATGCACAAACACGTTAACAGTTTCAAATTGTGTGCCTTAGGAAAAGCGAATACCTGTATCCTAGGGGTCGAGAGGGATGATCCTTAAACCCTGAAGTAATGGATTGGAATCTACATGCTGTCAGCATGTTTATTTATTTATTCCTAATCTATGTGGAAACATTTAGTTCCAAGATCCACAAGAACAACCTTCGTTTCTTACAGAGCTGCATGGCCGCAGTTATCAAGATTACTTGCAAGAGACTCTGTTAATGGCTATTTACAACTGAAATGTCATCTAAGCTTGGAGATCAATATTCATAAATGTTATTGATGTTTCTTTACTTTTTTTATAACACACACTAAGAAGTCAATAGCAACAACGTTTACAAGACTGCTTTCCATCATCAACATTGTCCAGTGATTCAAGCTGTAATTGTGTGTGTATATATATATATATATATATATATATATATATATATATATATATATATATATATATATATATATATATATATATGAATATGTGGTCTAAAATTAAATAACACGAAGAGCGAAAAACCAAAACATTTTGTAAGTTTTGTAAAATTCATCAAATGATTTATTTCCCTATTATACAAAATGAAACTGTAAAAAAAAGAACATATCCTATTATGAATTAAATCCCAAATAGTCCTTAAAGTTTATCAAAAGTCCAAATGTATAAAGTTCCAACTGAATTCCAGTGATATTCCAAATAAGTTCCAATATTGAATGAGTTGATGTCCATGTAGTCTCGGTTGAGGTTATGTGCCAATGACCTGAATTATGATGATGTATTAACAGTCTTTGTATGTATCACAATAATACAATCCAAAAATGTTCTTGTCTGAATTAACTGTATTTCCAAATTGATGCCCCTGTCCAAGAATATTATTGATGTGCACTTTGTATTCCAGTGAATAATAATGTGAGTAAATAATTCTACCCAAATGAAATATTGAACACAACAATAAGACTGATTCTGCTTCAAGATATTAAGGCAACAATGAGTAAATTCTCAAGTAAACAACATTATATAGAAAGCTAAGAAACAAAAACAGAACCAGGATGAGGGTCAACATTTCATTTCCAGAACAGTCTAAGTTGTCAATAAGATACGGTCTAGTACTAGAAATATAATAAGGAACATGGGAAACCTCGGGGTTTTTTTATGGATGAATTCCAATGTCCTACAGTCAGATTAAAATAAACAATTTTACCTCCGTTGATAACGATTCTAATATTTAATCTAGACTCACAGAGAAATGTTAGCTATGTATTATGTTGTTTACAAAATCAATGTCCGTGATTACAGTCATGTTATGACTGATCAGGAACATTGATTTTGTTATATGACAATATGTTTTACTGTCATTTATGAACACTTGGCCCTCCCAAAAGTGTCTTGCAATGAATAATGTGCAAGACTGATAGCGTTTTTAATTTTGTTTTTCATTATAGATCATTTTAATCGTCGCAAGCCACGCGCAAAAAATTCGCTACGGTCTTTTAAAACAGTGGTTTCCTGATATAAAGATTTCTTCGTATCAAATAAAAATGCATCAACCTGCTTAATCAATCTCTGTCAGCCTGTGAAAATTTCTCAGAGAGCTGACCCATCATAATCTTCTATATTGTTGGAATTGTTAATCAAAGTTTCTCTTTCACACACTGTCATGTATCCTTATAGATCGATGAGAAAAGACCATTTCGTTGATGTGTGAGAGCTTGTTTAATTGTTTTAGATTATGTGTTTTTGTTTACTTATATTCACGAAAAACTAAAATTTAGTTCTAGGCAGCTGCAGATAAAAAAAAAAAATGTAGATGTTTTTCGCCCGTGGATTGCGACGATGGGATAAATCGGGACTAAGGGAAGAAAGAAAAACGAAAGGAACTCACTGTCGCACTCTGGCACATCGCAGGCTTCGGATATCTTCGATGGATCAGTTGTGTAACACCAGGGAAAGCCATGTGCTCCGTCTGGGTCCCTGCAGTACGCCTGTGCAGCGGAGACAGAGAAATCGGAAAACATGTTGGACTTCTTGTAGTCATGTTTGTGAGGTAATTGAGAATCCCAACGCTGGCAGAAGCGACCGCTTTGTGTGCACATGCGTCGCCCTCTAAAATCTTGGGACTTACCTTTTTCGTAACACTCAGTCACTGTGTGAGAATAAACAAAGATATTTTTGCTTCTTTTTAAAAAGCGGAATTTGAACAAGGAAAACGAACGAAAAGATTCAGTTTCTCTAAATTCTTCGATGTACGTCTCTAGAAAACTCACCTTTACCACCTTAAAAAAATACATGGCGAATCCCGAAATCAGAATTAACAAGGCCTGCTAATTAGCGTGACATTTACTACAAAATAACAATCATTCTTTGGGGGGGGGGGAGGAAGAGGCGATTTGGCCACTATATTACACAATAATCATTCATCCACAAAGAAAATTCCATGAAAATTCTTCAAAAGATAACAAATTTAAAACAGTTTGACTACGTATATGTTGTGCATTGAATTTGGCCAAGATGTCAGATCATCATAAAACACGCCGTTTTTAAATCAGACAAACTTAGCAGCCCAGACGTAAATGCGTAATATATATATATATATATATATATATATATATATATATATATATATATATATATATACATTAAAAATAACATGGCTTTTAAAGTATTGGTATAAAGCAAATTGATATACCAGTACCATTGGTATATCAAATTGTGATTTGCCCATGGCGCAATAATGCGCATACATAAGCATTCTTGGAACTGTGTGCTGTTGGGTGTATTTCTGTTGATCAATGATGAATTTCCACTCATTAATCATTAGTGAGATATGAAAATAACGATAAAAAGTAATAATAATCCCCGTTTTCTAATTAAATTTAACATGGTACACAGTTTAATCTCAATCCCTTCTTTTTCCGTTTTCCCCTCCCGTCTCATGCACAAGGGACAAAATATGCAGGAATCTGGAGTGAGAGAGAAAAAGAAATTGGGCTGGATAAAAAAACTTGAAACTGAAATTGCACCAAGTAACCTACAATATCATTCTTTATAACGGTATGTTTACACTTCCCTTGGGACCTATCTAAGTGTTTATATAACCAATGATACAAAATTGCAATTGCCGGTCGACACAGTAAGGTAAATATCTTGGTTACGGGGCACATATAAGTAATATATTTAAGGCTTTGTTGATGTTGTTGTTTCTTTCTTAAACCTATTATAAGGTTCTAAAAATCGATTATTATTAATTAAATATGAAAATATCCAAAGGCCGCCCCCCCCCTCTCTCTCTCTCTCTCTCTCTCTCTCTCTCTCTCTCTCTCTCTCTCTCTCTCTCTCTCTCTCTCTCTCTCTCTCTCTGTGTTGACCATCGTATCAACATAAGGGCGAAAATCCATGAAAAGACGAGAATAGCGGATTTTCGCTTGTGTAATACCACAACGTCTCTGGACCTATGAAGAATGATGGTAAATGTTAAGTCAAACCGACCAAAGGAAGAGAGAGAGAGAGAGAGAGAGAGAGAGAGAGAGAGAGAGAGAGAGAGAGAGAGAGAGAGAGAGAGAGAGAGAGAGAGAGAGAGAGAGAGAGAGAGAGAGAGAAAGAGAGAGAGAGAGAAATAAATTTTTCTGGTCGTTAGTAATGTTAATTAAAGCAAAATAATGACTTACATCAATTTTAAATATATTAAAATATTTTAATCACCTCTTGTTGGTTCGTCGTTTCGCTTAGATTCTATTCCACGCTAATTTCCTTGCTCCTGTAAGTCAATGTATTCATGAGCGTTCAGTATTCAAGAATATATGTGTCTGTAGACCTACAGTAGTGCTCTACTTTCTTCATTAAAACCATCTTTCATGTATAAATCGTAAGTTTAACTTATATTGATTTAATCAGTGTGAATAAAAATATAAACTCAAAAAGGAATACAATCAACTTCTCAATATGAAAAGGTGATTGTGAATAAGCACAAAAAGACAGAACTAAATTTTATAGCGGACACACTCGGCAAGGATGTGAGTTCATTCACCCAGTCAATACAAAGTTTCCTTTTAATGAAAAATATATACAACGAGTTGTATATCATTGATACAGCGTACATACTATACATATATTTTATTTATCTCACATACAAATACACATATTTGCCCTTTGAACGGAGTTAAGATATGCTCAGGGTAACTGTGTATTGACCGAGTGAATGAATTCCTCACATCCCTGCGAGTGTGTCCGCTACAAAATGTAGTTCTTTGCCTTTTCTTGTTGTTCACAATACCATTTGCAGATTCATAATTTGTTTTCTTTTTAAGTTTCTATTTTTATCCATATTGATTAAATCAATATAAGACACACTTATGATTTAAACATGAAAGATTACTTTGATGAAGAAAGTAGAGCACTACGAACACGTTAGCTTCTTGTGCACACTGAACGCTCAGGCATTCACATACTGGCGTATGGATATTAGCGTGGAATAGAAACTAAGCGATATGATGAACGATACGATGATATATTTACAGTTGATCTAAGTTATTCTTCTTCTTTAATTAACATTACTGACCGCTCCGGTGACCTAGTGCTTAGAGCGTCGGATGCGGGAGGTCGTGGGTTCCATCCCCGGCTGAGTCATACCAAAGACTTACAAAAATGGTACTTACAGCTGCCTCGCTTGGCGCTCAGCATTATGAGATTAGTGTTAGGACTGGTCGGCCTGGTGTCAGGATAATGTGACTGGGTGGGACATTATGCTACATGTCCAGAGAGAGAGAGAGAGAGAGAGAGAGAGAGAGAGAGAGAGAGAGAGAGAGAGAGAGAGAAATTATAAATATACACCAGACAGAACAGGAGGTACTATCCCTGGATTATATAGAAGAATGCTTGATAATAGTAGGCAGAATTAATATTTAATACAAATAATACTATCATACAGTTTAGAGAATTTTTTATTTGTACTCTACGGAGATTCGAACCTAGGTCCGCGGGTAAATGGCACCCATCGCCTTGCATGCACACACTAGTCCATATTCTATCACTGCTAAGCACACATCACCAAAAAAAAAATGATGCAACTGAGCCGATATTATATGCACTCGTGTGTAGCAGACACACTCGCATCACGACCTAATTACTATTATCAAGCATTCTCCTATAGAATCCAGGGATAGCACTTTCCGTTCTGTCTGATGTATATTTATAATTCTCTATAATTAATCCTATATACCTTGATTTCTTTCATAGGAATCCGGAATCACAGTATAGTTAGATGAGAATCAATTAATAGGTCGTCATGCGAGTATGTGTTAATTGCTATTGATAATGTAACATTGTTTGTCGGACTTGACTTTGTCAAAAATCAAATTCATTTTCTACTTGACATGAATCAGTAAATTTAGTTTTGTTGTAAACGTGTTGATCACAATCTGAGTCTAGAACTCTGCAAATTCGCCATGAATAGCTGGGTCTATCTGTTGTTTACTACATTTTATATTATAAATTTAGTAATATACTTCTAATTGTAACTAAGATTTTATCTTGTAAACATGTGGAGCTTTCAAGAAGAAATCTTTCCATTAGGCAGCAGCTTTTAGAAAATGCTAATTGTGACCTGAGGTCAGCTAGAGGACTATATAATCTTGTTTTTCTAGAAGTTAATTCATGCTGTTGTATTATTTTTGTGTCAAGTATTCATTTGGGCTGGAATTTATTTATTCAAATTATTTAATTCAAGTGATTCTCCTCTAGAAATTCAAAGTGCTAAAAACATTCTTGGAAATAGAGACTTGAATTTATACTGAAATTTCATATAAGGATACATTCTTGGATTGTATTATTGTGATCCAACAAAAGACTTTTGACACATCACCATTACACGGGTCACCAAAAGCACATCAGCAAGTTCCGAGTTGGGTTTAATTTGGATCTCCGCTGAACTTTATTCAGAACTTTAATCATTAGGATTTGTGGATGTAATTCTAAGATTATTTGGGACTTAATTCGCAATACCAAAAGTTCTTTCGTAAAATTTTCACTTTGTATTTTTCGGAAATAAATTATTTGTTGAATTTTTCAAAGCTTTTTGCATCTAACTCTTTTGTATTACTTAATTTAATACAACATATGTATGTATAAGTGGTCACAGAAGGAAAACACATTTAATACAAATGCTCGTCTGGTTTTTGATGATGTACTCTACTTCGCTGTCTGGAATAGGACAGGGGTTAGATATTATTTGTGGAGCGTCGCTGGTAGAATATAACAAAAAAAAACAAACTGTCCGAATCATCGCACGATGTCTGGGTTTTGGCATTAAGTTTCTAAATATAGAACATGTTATAGTTTAATAATATTGATTTTAAATGATGAGTTCGTGTATACCAGAATTAAATAATAGAAAGGCCTTTGTTTAATTACTATTTTGATCGATGTCTTACATGTTACTTTTAAGTGTAAAATCTGATTTATTTTATGAAATAGCCAGGAAATTAAATTTAGAACTCTTGGGAACTTACTGTCATTTAAAAAAAATCCTTCTCCAACGTTTTCGTAAATCATCCATTCATTGATTGTGCATTTAGGAATTGAACTGAATGTATGAGATATTTTACATATTGTATGTAATGCTCTCAAGATCTGTAGACAGCATGTCCTTTATCAGTTGAGACAGGTACTGCCTGATGTTTTATGACATGAGAACCTTATTAGTTTGCAAAGAATGAGTAAAGTGATAGTACTCAATTTTGACCTTAATTGCTCTCGCTGAGTAATGCGTTGCAAATTTACATTAGACTGGGATATACTTGAGTGAGGATGTCTCTTGTTTAAACGTGTTTCAAGTATGTAAGCATCAAATATTGTAATATCTCGATATATTTAGCGTAGAGGACTGAGAAAGAAACATAATATGTACACAAAATCAAGAATGCATTAACAACGTATTATCAGTTCGCTAAATACTGGCAAACTGCTTCAATACCGACTCAGTCCCAAAACGATGTACTTACTACAAACAATCGTGACGTCCCTAATAATAATACATATTGTCTGCGTCTCGTGCTGGATTTTTCCAGTTTTTTTTTTTGATATTTTATTTTTTATTTTTTATCTTATTTTTGAGTAAAGAGTATACAGAGAATCACTTAGTCCGAGGATAATCTCTCAAATTGTTACCATATGGTTTAGTCCGAGGATAATCTCTCAAATTGTTACCATATGGATGTAAATTGCAGACACTTTTTCCAGTCGAAGTTATCGTCTAGGAAGATAGTACAGAAAAATATATATTTTAAAATAATGCCCGAGACTAAGTTTAAATCGTTCTTGTAAATTAATCGTTTGCTTTTATATGTTCCTGCAGTCCAGATTTAAAATATTATGCACTTTTCAATGCGTGAAGTTTGAGGGTTTCGAACATCCCCTCTGTATATTGGTGAGCATACTGAGGTAACCATTCAGTTCAGGAAATAATTTCGACACAAAATGGTTATATTATACTCCCTCATTCTTCTCTGCCTGACCGCTCCGGTGGCCTAGTGCTTAGAGCCTCGGATGCAGGAGGTTGTGGGTTCGATCCCCAGCCGAGTCATACCAAAGACTTATAAAAATGGTACTAACAGCTGCCTCCTCTTGGCGTTCGGCATTAAGAGTTAGTGTCAGGATAATGTGACTGGGTGGGACATCATGCTACATGTCAGCGGCATGATGCCCTAGTGCTAGACATCACTATTAACTGCCACACTGCAGACATCGTAGCAATATGTCTGAAAAATTGTTGAAGCTACGTTAAAAATCCAAATCACACACACACACACACACACACACACACACACACACACACACACACACACACACACACACACACACACACACACACACACACACACACACACACACACCGTTACGTGTAGGCTCGTCCAATTGTAACACAAGAAAAGAGTGAAGTCAACAAGCTTCGTAAATTTTAACAAAATAATTTATTTCCCTAGAAAACAATGTAAAAATAGGAAATAGGACTTACGGTTTGTGAATATAATCCAAAAATTAATCCTAAAGTTGAAAAAATATAAGTCCTATCACTAAACAGTTCTAATTGAATCCAGGTTCGAATCTCGATGAAATTCCAATATGGAGGCGATGACGTCAGATGAAATCGTTGTACTTATTGCAACAGATCTTCGTTGAATCACAGTTTATGTTTGCGTTTAGAATTCCAGAATAAATTTCCAGTGTATTTCTTTGCCCCAGAACATTTTATAAGAAAGGACACTTGTTTAGTTTTCTAGAAAATAAATTATTAAATTCCAAAAAATAGACGAACTTCAGAACAAGCTGGCAACAACAATAAAAACCTCTTGAGCCCTCAAGGTTTAAAATACGACTCAATAGATCTAGTAGAAAATGGCTGTTTTAAGCCTCGAGTTTAGATCTCATGGTAGCTCACGTGACGGGCTACGTGATTTACTTATTTGAACAGCGCAAAAAAAAAAATGCCATTTAGCACGTAGCTAGAATAGCCCTATCTAAGAATCAGAATCTCAGGCTGGAAATGAATTTAAAAATGAAACTGTTTACAAGAGAACTAACACGTAGGCTGATGATGACCTTGGTAATAGCCAATCGTTTTATCTCAATGTTTACAAAAACTATGAACCAAGGTGAGCCAAAAATAGTGCTTAAGTCATACCTTTGCGTCAAAACAAAAGACTGAATTTACGGGGAAAAATATCAAATCCAGTAAAAATAATCATTACAATAAAATATAATGAAACAAAAATAAAATAAAAAGAATTTAAAACTAACACACAAGCAATTTAATTACATATTCGTAACAACACACACACACACACACACTCTCTCTCTCTCTCTCTCTCTCTCTCTCTCTCTCTCTCTCTCTCTCTCTCTCTCTCTCTCTCTCTCTCTCTCTGACTATTTACTCAGACCCTGATACCAATATACGCTGAGACTGTACCTAAATTATACCGCTTTGTTATCTGCAGTGGTCGTTATTTAAGTGTTGTCACAGAATATATTGTATTATTTGCATAACCATGTCTTATTCCTTTTGGTAGAAATAAGCTTTTTGTAAGGATATTAACTAATTATGGGAGTCGGTATGGTGGAAGAGGGGAGACGAGGAGGAATGACACACTGGACACGAGGGGAAGTTACCATTATGCTGCCATTTTCAAAATTGAAACCTAACAGCGAAAAGGGGAATTTAATATTAAAAAGATCGACAGGTGTAAAACTGTTGGTCACTATAGGAGACAAGGGGAATATAAACAGTACGGTTTAATAACAATGCAATGATTGGCGAATTGAATATAATAGTTAGGTCAGTACGGGGAATGTTAACTTAACATTGTGGGTATTTTGTTGGGATGTATTGAAATGACCGAGACGAAAAGTAACGCTAAACCTCCGAACAGAAAGGGGATTTATTTGAAACTAAAATGAAAATATATTAAAAATGGCACTGATTAACAGTGGTACAAAATCAAATATTTTAAGCGGAATTTTGCATGGACTGAAAAAAAACCCAACATAAAACAGAATATTTCGTTCAAATAGCTAAACTCCTTAATAAAAGAATCCAAAACTGACACGGAATTAAGCAGAGACCAAAAAAAAAACAAAAAAAAAAATAAAAATAAAAAATAAAAATAAAAAAATAAAGTCAGGCTATTTTATTAAAATGGTCTTGACTATTCGTATGCTGAAATTATTAACCTGATACGGAATTTAGTACCGATGCATAGAAGTAAAGTGCCTGGGCTGATCAAATTGTAGAATTCAGTCATAATATTCATTGGTCACAAGTCTGTGATTTGATTGCAAAAACGTATATTATTCCCATCAATTTTTATAGCATACAGCACGCATAGGAAAAATAAGAAAAAATTATTAAATTTTGCTTAACTTTCTTCATGAATTAAGTCAGAAACTCTCTGATAGAATGATTTACATAGTCCTAGACCTCAATCGACGTGCCTGTGATATAAAAATGGAAATTAGCGATAGATATGTGAAGTAAGGTTAGTAGGATGGGGACAAATTTAATTCTTTAGAAATTTTTTATAGCTTTCTCACGCATGCATTTACTAAGGGGATGGAATGTATTTTCATCTGTACACACGAGTGTTGGAGCAAAAACAAGAGAACATTTTTATACAATATGTAGTGTACTGTATGAGTGTTTGATTTAATATATTGGCATATATTTTTTCTTTTTCGAACAGTTTAATTTCTTTTCATTTTTAATTCATTTTCTCTACTCGACACTAATTTTTCTGTATTGATACTAGCTCTTTCTAACTCGATACTCGCTTTTCTCGATTCGATTCTCACTTTTTAAACTCGATTCTTGCTACAAGAACTCAAATAAACCTGTCAAAACAGATATTTAAAAGTTGAAAGGTATCATTAGTACTATTGAAATGATTTCAATCCTAGTATATTAGTGTATTAGTGCAACGTTCATGAATCCTCTGTATCCCTCATTTATAACACAGAGCGAGGGAATAGACAACTTTCATGAATCCTCTGTATCCCTCATTTATAACACAGAGCGAGGGAATAGACAACTTTCATGAATCCTCTGTATCCCTCATTTATAACACAGTGCGAGGGAATAGACAACTTTCATGGATCCTTTGTATAAATCATTTATAACTTGGAGTGAGAGGCAATGGACCAATGCCCATTATTAAAGGTACAAATGTGGCATGCTTCGCTGACAATTACACTTATGCCTTGACATAGGCATTGAATAAACTTAATTTTAGTACTCTTATAGCACTGACAAGAAAGTAAAGACAACTTAAATAAAATGGAAAGAACACAAAATTAAGAATAACGCCGTACTTTTGAAGCAAAATTGTGTGCGAAAACAAAATATAATATAAACTCGTCAAATAATGGTCAATTTTTTAAAAGGTTTTAAATGTTGCAAGTGAAAAATATTCTACACATTCCGCAAGAAATATATCTTGCATAACATTTAATTTTCTTTTCAAGTTATTAGATTCATTCTGCCACGGAACTGTATAAATCTATCGTTTTATTTATATTGAATACATGTACTCGGGTTTCGTTTTTTGTGTACAGCATTACCCTAGGGTGATTTATGTATATCGCATATTATTTCGAAACAGCGAGTTCGGTTCATTCTATGCTGCACGAGCGAAGTGCTTACGATGGCAAAACCGATATTCCTCAAGCGCACAGACAACGTAGGGCTACATAGTCGGTGTATAAATTACCTCACCGTAGAGCAAAATGGTACAATACGAGAAGTCTTGTCAGTGAGAAGTCTGCTTTAATGACTAGCAATCTAGGTATCACGGTACCAATTGTTTTTCCATAGAACTCAATGTTAATGTTTTGTGAAATAAATATACTTTCTATCCTACTTCAGCATGCATGTCACCCACTGTCACAGAGAACAATGTTAGATTGTCAATTTGACAAGGACAGAACCAGGTACTCCACTGCATTTAAGAGAGATAACTCTGCTGGAACTAGACAGGGGTAAGAGTTATCTAGTTACACCAGACACATTTTCAGTCATGTGTACCACATTTTAAAAAAATCATAAAAAATACAAAATGCGATATAATTATGAATTAACATAATCTCACATGTTGCCAAGAGGCTCAACTTTTTTTAAAGCCTAACAGAAAGTATAACTCTTACATAATGCACCAATCACAGCTAGTTTTGTGGTTTATTTCTGAATGCAATGTTCCCTACACCTTAAGCTCCGCCCACCTGGGGTTGTACAATTGGTACCGTTATACCTCTACAGCTGTAGAGGTATGTGAATTGTATATTAGTTTCTTATTTTTATAATAGGATATAATTATTGTACTACCATGTTTATTTTGTATTTTTGGTAACTCTGACTTGTTTCGTATATTGTAATGTTATAGTGTATTTCCTCATTTTCTTGTATGTAATATAACAGAACGATTTATATTCGCAATAACGTTGCATTTATTAAGGGACGTTTAGTACTACAAGATTCTTATTGGACACGGGTTCACTTCTGAACCTGCTTATCGCTTTATATAGTTGTCCCCTTAATATAATTTGTATAAAAGAATTAACTCAAGTTTACAGTCCATAACGTCATTACGTGCTATATTATACATGCCAGTGTCATTTTCAGCTGATTGACTGATGGTTAATTGACTGGTAGCCAAGTGTTATGCTGGGAGTGGCGGAGTGATACGCTGCATCTCCATATATGCACCGGATTGTAGGTGTTGTTTAACCGTGGGCTAATATGGGTTATACCCAGTGAACTGCTGTCGGGGAGGGCGTTGGCCGGAAGAAGACTAAGATTATCAATTGGTGAGGAACCAAGGCTTTTGGACCAACGGGTTTGCAGAGAACAAGATTGTATGGATCTTTAGGCAGACCAGGAGACCATTGGTGGTGGCTCCTCAACCTCCCGACATAGCGTTGGGACTGAGAAGATATTTCGCATTTCATTATTTGAATAAAAAAATTCGTAAATTTCATTATCTGAGTGAAACGCAACATTTTACTTTTTGAGTCAAGCATGTCATATTTCATTGAACCATATCATTTATTATTTGTGTGAAAATTGTCGACGTCTAAGTGAATCGTTTTCTTTGTGAAATCACTTTGAATTGTAAATCTCTGTACTATTTAAAGTTATTTTCTTACATTACATTATCAGGTTCGTGCATATTATCTTAATTGTCCAAAATTTGGATCTTGTATGAGCACGAATTATAATCTGTTCCATTAAATCGTTCATAAATAAACATGGTAGTTTTGTCACCATCAAAAGTATTCTTCACATTCCTCATTTTCTAACAAAAGTGAATACCAAGACAATTCTTTATTTGAATATTTTTATTGTTCCTAATTATTTGTAAGATTCGTTGCAGTGAGGTGTCTGTTGAGGATTGGTTTAGGAGTGTATTTACGAATTGTATCTTTTGTGCATAAAACATACAAAAGACTTTCAAATCGCTTTGACCTGACACTTAAATTTCAGCTTGAACGCTGCCAATTTCTCTACGGGATCTTCAGACTTAAAATCGTTGAATCTGACACCCTAAGTTAATATATACTCTCGTTCGATTTGAGTGGGCGATATTGACCTTACCATTTTATCAAGTACTGATACAATTATTCTTACCTTGACAAGTACAGACACTCGATGTTTTATAGAATTGTTGATGAGGATGTATGTTTTGTCTATTAGTAGGTGGGATTCTCTCTAACCTATCCCCTTTCCCTCTTCTGTCTTGCTTGCAGTAATGGGTGTTAGATATTGTAATTGTATGTACTACTTAGTAACCATTACCTAACTCCACTTTCCCTAGTCCTTTTTGTTTATATGCGTGGGTACTGAATGCAAAATAGGTGTGCTAGTATCCATTTACCTATCCCATGCCTTCCCAACACTTGTTTTTAATTTTTGTTTTTTTATTTTAATTTGTATTTTTAAAATTTGTTTCTGCTTTCAAGTTTTGAAATTTTAAAAATATTTTGCTTAAAGTTAAGATCTTCTCTTATTGTCTTTTATACACATATATTTTTTCTTGTGTTAAAATTTAGATTGGCTTATTTTATATTTTCATTCTTAATGTGCATTTTGTTTTAACTATTTGTTGGAAAATGTTTTGTTTTCCTTTTCAATTTTTAAAAATTGTTTTTTCACATCTTAGTGCATCTTTTTATTACATTATTTTATGGTAATTTTGCACCCTTGAATCGAAGAATTTTTTGGTAAATGCATGCTTTTCATTTGTTTTTGTAAGTTAAGAAAATGAGTTTTGAATTTGTCCTCATTTTAATTTTCATCAAAGTTTACATGTTTGCCACAGTGATGCCTTTTTCATTACAAAATATTATTGTTTATAACTTCTGTAATCTTTAAGTATTTGTCTTATAATTTTGTGCATTTTTCATGTGTAACAATACTTCAATTTTTAAACATTCTGTTACAAGTTTTTTGTACAATTTATCTTTTCAATGTAATTTTACTCTTTGAAAGTTTTTCCGAATTTCTCGTTAGTCTCGCGAAATTGAAATCTTGTAAAATTACTTTTACAGCAACTTTAATAAAATATTCCTGTCTTTCAGCGAAAATCTATGCAGTTTATCTAATTTTAATATTAGATAAAATCTTTACATTCTGTACTAAAGCCGTTGTAGATAAAAGCTTTGCAGAAAATGTAAAATAAATTGAGTGTGATTAAGTTATCAAGCGATTTTCACAAGGTGGTCTTTATCACCGATTTTAGTGGTTGTGGTACCGCAATTATCCTTCCAAAGAGGCAACACACTGTGAAAACCATGGGGTGCTAACACGTTTTGAAACACTCGCGCCTCTACTGCATAACCTCAAAAGAATCGCCATTTTTTAATTTGACCTAGTCACGTGAAGATTTCGTTTTAAGGCTATGCGTTGAAGTGGCTTTCTATCATCAGGTTAATTGGAACGTGAATGGATGATCGTTAAGTGTTTGACCCAACCCCCTAGTAACAATGTTAATTTCACATCCCTTACACCATACTGACCCAACCCTTTCCCCTTTCACGCCATAATGACCTGCCCAAAATGTTAAATTACCTTTTCATCTCCATAAATAGTCAAAATGTTTAAGCTATGGACATTTTAACATGTAAATTCTCCTTGTGGTCAGTTTTTTTTGCCCCATACGGAGGCCCCGAACTACTGTTCCCCACTGATTTGAGATACTGAAACTAAAATGCTTCAATGCCTGCACAGATGAAACTATGATTAAAGGTATAATTTTTCAGCGACATTGCATAGGATATAGTTGAGTAGCATCCACCATGTATTGTGCTTAATTCGCATGCTGTGCAATCATGTGCATTCCACGACATACATTATCCTCGTCTGGCACTATATAGACTAAAGGTTATTCTTGTGGCTTGGGAGGGAACGTGGAACAAATCCATAACAGTTGACACCCCACAAATAAAAATGAATATATCGTTATCCGTTGTGAAATATGATTTTATCTGAAAATCACTTGGACATTTCGAAAGATAAGTGTCTATGTGAAGCAGAATAACTAGTTCAAAGTTTGAAAGTAAATCCATGTTTAGAACTGTATTTTTTTTAAGAATGCATGAAAAATATTTTGGGATCTGTTTAGCATTTGTTCGCGTTTTTACCTTAAACTATATACTGTAATTTCTCCCAATGAGTGTAATTTGTGCATGCCCTTTAGGGTAGAACTAGCGTCTTATTAAAGTTATGAACATTTTTGTCACTTTTTACTTCCATTTCTTTCACGATGACTTAGTTACTTAATCGATTAACTTTATCTAATCCGATGTTAGGAAAACCTGTTTTAGACATGCATGTATTTATGATTAATCAATTCTCATCATTGAAATTTGTCACCAGACAATATTTGTTTCTACGTCTTTGGAGTATAGTGGAACGCTATACGTCACTTTTACACGAAAACCATGGCGATTATATAGGTACCATATATATTGCCCAACAGGATTTATAATACTACATTAGTTTGCTCATTGTCTTAAATCTCTTATCTAGAAGAAAGATATCCTGCTGAGTTTATATTGCAATGAAGTATTAAATGCTGGTCAAGGTGACGGGGTGAGACACTGGTGAAACAAAACCTCTGGGCAAGCTTAGATCCAAGTCGACAAGTTGGGTGCATATTTGACTATAAAACCCCAGTATAGTGACGTACCCATAATTAAATTGTTAACATTTCAACTCTCGATTTTAACGTATTTCATTGTTTTTCTTTGTAATTTTTGAAAATAAAGTTGACTCAAAAATATAGTTCATAAATAATGGGTTTACGATACTAATAGTTTATCACAGCATGTTTCAACAAATAACAGAAAAGAATATCGGCCTTAATGAAAACATAACTCTTAACAGACTCACTGTGTTTTGTTTTGTCACATGAAATACCGATATAAACACACTTAGAATCAATAAAATACGTGCGTCAAATTATATAACATTGTATCGCACTAATCTGTGAATTTCTCCGGAATATTGTATTTAGGATGTTGCAAAGGTTGATATTAGTCCATGTAATCTGTTGCCCACAATTAAAGTAGGTCATAATTTACTTATCTTATTTTCGAGCTTTTCATGACCTTTTTCTCAGTGTTAACGTGTAATAATCGAAATGTATCTCTGTTCCTTGTCAGCCGTTAGTCTCTAATGAAAATACAAAGTAAAACCTCTTCATCATGAAGGTAAATGAACTGGTTACCTGTAAGATGAAACTAGAAGAAACGCATGTCAGCTGATGTATTCCATATTACTGGGGGATTAAAGATGCAGAGCTTCAAGAAAACACTGGATGACGCTGCATGAATTGAACTGAATACTTCGCCTCAGTTGCATTTAAAATTTAAATTTGTTTGACATTTTTCATCGAATATTATACATGTTCCTAATTAGTAAAATCTAATATAGAAATGCATATAACCATCATTAAACAACTTTCAAAATCTTTTATTTTACAAACCGCGCATACCTCAAAATGGTTGAAATAAATATCGCTTAAATTACAAATGCTTGTAACTTAAAATTAAAAGATATAACTCGCCAGGCCGTACTAAAGTCCTATACGTATGAATGACGCTTACAATCTAGTATTAAAGGTTTACACTGTAAGCATTTGTCTAGTTTCCTTGGTGTGGTCTTTGATGCCCCCACCCCAACCCCATTCAGGAAACCTTTACCAGGCATAAGGTGGATTACAGGTGCTCGATTATATTATGATTGCAGGTTGTTAAGCACTTATGATTACGATTACGATTACACTTTATTTGGAAACCATGATTACGATTACGATTATATTTGCTTTGTATTTGCTTGTTATCTTTTTTATTTCTTCTTCGCAGATATCATGCATTTTATAAATGAAAAACAAACAATTTGAACTCTACGTAAATGTTTAGTGACAATTATTTACATACAAATTAGCATGCCAAATGAGCACTACTTAACACTCTTTACATCAGATTCACTTCAGTTAAGTAAAGTACTTGGCTTCTTTAATCATCCTAGCAGTTGGACATACGCTCAGATGCCAAGAAAAGTACTTAGCTTCTGTAATCATCTTGTGAGATCAGCCATAACAAGGTTGAATGGATGAGACATTTATTTGAAGTCTACTTCGCTGCTAGCTTATCCCTGATAAAAGAGTTGCTAATTGATTGAATTTTTAATTAATAAAGGGTCACCTAAAATTGTAAGACAAAGTATACTTTTTGAAAAATTAGCTTAAAATTATCCATTCCTTATTGTAATAGTCAACATTCATGGTCTTTTGTTTATGGAAACTTTTATTATTCTTACAATTATTAAGACTATAATTTGGGACGCTTTGGTTGTAATCATTTGTAAACATGATTACACTGCCAATGAAGGACGATTACGATTATAGAACTTCTGAAATATATGATTACGATTACGATTACTTATCACAATGTAATCAATTACAATCGATTACGATTACAATCTTAATTGGCCCCATGCTTGACATTTACACAGTCATCATAGCTTCATTGTTATCATCATCATCAATAACACCAACCCCACTACCATCATCAACATCATCATCAAAAGAACTCATCTATTTAGTCTTTACACTAACAATTCTCACAGAAAATGTTAATTATAATTGCATAATTGCTTCATACACGATTGTGGTAATGAATCCTTGTGCACTGTAGGGTGATGAAGGGAGCAATATATGATTTTGAAAAATGGGGATGGCGATACATATAAATTTTCTAAAAATGTTGTGGTACAGTTGTATCCATTGTAACCCATCGAGGTATATACACCGGAACTATATAAAATAAAATAATTTCCTTCTAACCAAAGCGAAACAACTCATTTTAAAAGAATATAACAAAATGGTCTGCTTTTCAATATTTGCAAGATGTTGTTTTGGAATGAGATTAATGTGGATTTAGTAAGCAACTGAATTGTAAGAGACTTCGTTTTGAATGAAATGAATGTGGATTCAGAAAGGAAATGAACTGTAAGAGACCTCGTTTTAGAATAAGATGAATGTGGATTAGTAAGCAACTGAATTGCACGAGACATCGTTAGTCTTAGTTCTTTTTCGATACACATCATGACTTATAGAAATTTTACTTTCTTGAGACCCTTTATTTCAAAGAGATAGATGCCAACTAAATTGAGTTTGACAAGAAAAGAATAAGGTCAAAGTCGAGCAGTGCTCTTCGTGCCTTGGCTTTGTGTAGATCCGTGCGCGTTAGACAGACTAAGCGTGGTTTTATTATTTTCATATGTGTGTGATTAATTCCTGCTGCTCAATAGGAACATACGCCGCAAGAAACCTTTCAAAGAAATTTGTTAGTTGCTGGTACTCTTTTATTACTTTTATGAGTCTCCTGCGGTGTAATGCGTCATACATTAAGTTATATATACTAGTATGAAGAATCAGAGGTTTTATTCCTAAGTTATATAAACTAGTATGAAGAGTTAGAGTTTTTACCGTACCTTATACATCCTATTATGAAGAATTAGCGATTTTATTCCATGAGTTCCACATAATAGTATGAAGAATTAGAGATTTCATTCCCTAAATTATACATACTAGTATGAAGAATTAGAGGTTTTTATTTTGTAAGTTTTACGTACTATTTTGAAGAATTAGAGGTTTTCTTCCGTAAGTCATACATATTAGTATTCTTTAAACTCTATATACTAGTATGAAGAATCAGAGGTATCATTCCTTAAGTTTTACATATTAGTATGCAAAATTAGAGGCTTTATGATCTTATTACAGCATACAGTAGTAACTGTCAGGTTGTTTAATATGTGGTTCATATGTGGCTATTTAATTTCATTTCTCCTTACATTGTAACTGTCATGTTGTTTAATATGTGGTTCATATGTGGCTATTTAATTTCATTTCTCCTTACATTGTAACTGTCATGTTGTTTAATATGTGGTTCATATGTGGCTATTTAATTTCATTTCTCCTTACATTGTAACTGTCAGGTTGTTTAATATGTGGTTCATATGTGGCTATTTAATTTCATTTCTCCTTACATTGTAACTGTCATGTTGTTTAATATGTGGTTTATATGTGGCTATTTTATTTCAATTCTTCTTACACTGACGTGAGTCGTATGGTAAAGTTGTTCCCTCGTAATATTCAGTGACGTTAAATGGTCTCATGTATTTTTGATTGGGTTAGAATTATCAACCATTTTCACATTGTAAGAGCTTGCATAGCCACTACGCGGAAAAAGCAGGATAAAAGTTCAGTTTGTGGGCGACTTATTTTGTAGTCTGTATTTAAGATTTCGTATATTATGTCCCCTGAAGCGCAATACGCGTATTTGTATGACAGGTCCTGTTTGGCACAGTGTGATGAACAATCAGAGGCAATATAACTCTCCTACCAGGAGCAGTATGATATATATGTCGTATTAACTAGATCAGTTACAATTAACCTGAAAGCTAATGCAACGTACCGATGGAAAAGCTCCATCCAACACTATTTTATCGTTATACTCCCTTTTCGTCTCTGAGTATTAAATATTGCGGACCTGGATACCGGCAGACGCTGAGTATTAAATATTGCGATCCTGGATTCCAGTAGACGCTGAGTTTAATACTTAAACAGTCTCATCTCTGCAGATGGCGCTATTGATGTTTTATTCAATAAGAAAATCGACAGCGTATGCTTAAACAGGTCTGATTTCTTTTTTATGGAAATCAGACGTCTTATCAGGGGACAAGACTATTCTTGTATTAGACATCAATGCTGCTTGAAAATATATTAGGCATCCAATATGTATGAAACTAAGGAAAGTTGCTATTTTCAGCGACATTTTCTCCTTCACGGTTACACAAAGTTGCAATAGCAGTGCATATCTTTTAATCAAGTTTATAGGAAAGTCATTAGAATCCGTCTTCTTTCTAGTCTGGTAGCCACTTTTAATAATAATACAACAGTCACATACCTATTTTATAACATTTCGGACACATATCGAGTGTTCTGATCGGCCGAATGAAAAATTTCGCGTCGGTGAAATCAAAATGCTGCCATTTCTCTCTATGTGCTATGGAGAAAATGATTTTTGAATATTTTCTCCAAAATGTTTTCGAATGGGATCTTGAGTTTGATAATTTGCGGCCAATAATTGTGGTTTTGCAGTCGCAAATAACCGTTTTACTGGCCAGCTGATTTTCGATAAATCAGCATTAACGTCACTTAAATATCTGTTTTCATACCTGTTAGACCAACCACATAAAATGGCACCTATGTGCATCATGTATAATCAGTTTCTGTCGGAAAAGCAAATGTTTGAAATTAGTTTCAAGCCAGAATTGAAGGATCGCACATCAAGGGATCCTTGACATTATTTTACAATCGATTAAAATCCTTGCATGCGAGACCTGACATAACCACTTTCACTGACTTCTTCGCTGTTTTGGTAATAAAGGTATCGGCGACAAGTCCCAACTCGAAAATATAATGCCTTCGTTACATTTGGACTTCATGTACTCCTCAGCGGTATTTTGAATTACATTTTGGCTAATATATTCCCTTATCGTCAATGATGTGGTCACTACGAAATAAATACATATAAATTCTGGCTGAATGGTTCAACTGATAAAAGGAAGTTGCAAAGCTGATAGAAATATTCAATATCTATGTCTGGGATTTAAGATATCGATTGCGAAAGATCTAATATTTCACAACAGTATCAAAAGTAATAAGCCATTTCCTAAAATATGATGGGAAATATCTTATCCCTCTAGGATCTGATTAAATCTATTGAACGTTGCTTTCGATATTATGCTGATTTGATATTGAAGCGGTAGTAACAGTCGCAGTAATAATAGTAGTTATAATAATGATGATGATAATGACATGGATGATCATGAACAAGATGAGGAAAACAATGATGTAAATTCAACATTTTCTCTATGCTTGCATGTTTACTTGCCGGTGTTTCTGTCTGTATGCATGCTTTTGTATACAGTGAAACCTTAGAAAAACCCATTGAGAGTGAAATTTGTTTTTATCCCGAATTTTTCATTCTTTAATATCATCATTTTCCTACTCCACTTTGAAAAAAGGAAGAAAGGTTCGGTCTCAAATTTCAGTTTTACACCGTAAAGACCCTCATAAATAGGAAACACTTCAAACTTGGATTTGTATTTTAGCTGCTAAATTAATAAAACATTTCTATTTATGGTTCAGACATAGCCTGTGGTTATGCGTTCAGAAAATCCCACCTAACATTCTCTGGGCCAGATTATTACCATATATTGTAGTAGGCTTGTTGCTGAGTGAAAATGTTCCAAGCGCAAGAAAAGTATAATAATATCTGACACGTACCGACTCAGGTTATGGGAGACAACAGTCTTAGCATATCAATGGCCAGTGTTAATTGTTAATAAAAAGGCTTGTAGATGTGTCCGTTAAGTCCATTAGGTTTATCTGTTTGTTATTTAACTGTGATTGGTCTTCTTTGGCATTTAACAAAACAGTGCGCAGATTTTATTAAGCAGGTCTGCAAACCTGCCTTCGGTTCTTTGCCTAAATAGACGGACAAAACAGTATACTAAACGTTAGATTCATTTAATTGATTTCCAAGGAGAAAAATCTTTACATGGATGTATTTAAGTAAGCATACTGACTTTCATTTAACACGATATCTGAACGGCTGTCTAATCACTGTGGAATTGAATTAGCCATATAGGATATATACACCTCAGTACAAGAAGCAAAGTTTTCATTTGCTTTTCTTCATTGTCCCCGTACATGCATGTATGTTGAGTCTTCACTAGCACTCAGCACAAGAACGTAAATAACTTTATTTGCCCCATCTCTCTCTCTCTCTCTCTCTCTCTCTCTCTCTCTCATGTATGCATGGTGCAAAAAGTTATATAACACATGCCAGTTCTAAATCTACATATGAAGGAATAATAATGCAACAAATACACCACATATTTTGCGTGCATAAAAAGAAACACAAATCACTCATAAATATCAAGGATCACTTAACGGTTGAAAAATAGACAACGAAATCAGTCATGATGCATGAGGAGGGAAGCACGAGCCTGTTTTGGAATACAGTATAGATTCGGGGACCGAATGAATGTAATCCTGGCAACGGGAATCTTAATAAAATGTGGTCACCTCATATACCTGCTAATATAGCTTGAAGATTCTTTGTTTGTTTGCTTGTTTTTTGTATTTAACGCCATTTTTCAGCACATGGTAGACTGTGCATGGTGGCCAGTATATTTGGTGAAGGAAGAAACCCGGAAAACCGCGAGTAGAACCACCGACCCACAGGAAGCAAATGGCATGCATTTTGACATTGGTTTAACAGAGACACGAGCACACGCGGACATAGGTGAGATCTGTGAGTGATCTGCAATAACGGCTACCCGGGGCCTAGCTAGAAATATGAAGATGTCCAAGCAAGATGATAGAGTTAGTCTAAGCAAATAATGTGAATCTGTGTCAACACCTACGTTGTTAGAAAAATTTTGATGATGATATGCTTGTAGATATACTTGTGTGTAAAAATATATATTTTCACGCTTGTGATACCACCATGTAGATATACTTTGTAAAAATATATATTTTCACGCTTGTGATACCACCAGTAAACCTAAAACTCTGTTAATAAATTTGGTCCCAAGGGTTTCCGATTTGAGAGATTTCATTGTATTTGTACGACAGTTTTGTTCATGAAATATGAAAGGACGCCTAATTTTTAAAAAAATCTTGTAATCATATTTTTGAATGGATAACGATCAAATTAAAACATTGTATAAAGAGAACGTTGAAAAATTGTCGGCTGCTTGCCGATTAAGATAGCAGCTTACAATGTGGCATTTGTGGAAGGGACTAAATGGATATATAATTAAAAAAATTATGAGTAACTGAACTCCTTCATTTCACAAGGAATAATATTAAAATGAGAATTTTCGGCAATGTTTCAAGTATACCATATATTTAAACGGCCACCTTTCCTTCAATCTGAGGACAAACACAAAAATGGCGAAATGGACAAAACAACCAAATTAAAGGTTATGATGTTCTAATTGATTTGTAAAATCCGAATAAAGAAAATAAATGGATACTGTTGTGAATATAAATGATTTGTTGCTTTAAATATTAAATATAGATTATAAAACTTTATCTTATCTTCTTATTACCAAATATTTTTTAAATTAAAAGTATCCATCTTATTTAAGTACACAGAAACTGGGCACACACAAAGTTCAAAACTTTCCTTATCGCCGTAATAACCAGAAAAATGATAGCTTTAAGTAACTAACTCGAAGAAACCGACTCTGGCCCATCCTGCAACATTCATGTACAACGAGAGAATGTTTGGTAAGGTATTAATCATGCCAGGGAAAATAATTAGTGATGCATTTAACACAACCATGGTATTATACGTAGGAAACAAATATCACGTCAGCATTCCCTACACTTACCCTTATTTAATTAGCACAGCCTTCAGATCATTACTTTAGTCGTTATTCCCATGAGCTTCGCCTAAATTATTTTGGAAAATTACGATTTCCATTACTTTATTGATTGCCTAAATTAGATTTAAGAGCTCATATACGGAGTTAAAACAGTGAGAGTTTATTCTTGGTATTCTTGTAATCTCTTGTACATTCCTTAAATAATGGACGCATTGGGAAACTTCATACTATATGTTGATTTGTGGAATCCAATATAATAAATAAAATGACCACTTTTTAGTACTTTAAAGTATAATGTCTAATTATATATACAATTCCTGATTTTACATATGGGTAGCTTAATGAATGTATCAATAATTTTGTGTAATCGATTTGGATTCGGTAGGGTCATTCAGTTACCAGTTCTAGGCATCTAGCATCATGTACCTACGTATTACTTTTCCAAGCTCAATAATTAATAGTTCAAACTAGGGTAAACTCGCCTACACAAAGCATTGTAGAAGCTCATTCCCCAAGAAAATATCCTATCTGGCAACAATAACATCCAACACTTACTTATAAACGCATCTTTTATGTATTTCGCAAATGAGACGAATGCGTTTAGCAAAGAAAGGGATAATTAAAATCACTTGTTCCCAACGACCGGGTTGCGAGGACGTTCTAGACTGTCAAGAGGATTTTTGGGGGTGGCAAAACATGTCAAAATGTGAAAACGGGGTCGTGAGACCCAGAAAAATTACATTTTATAGTCGCGGCCAAAATAGGTTGGGAACTACTGAAATAAATACATAAACAAATAAATAAATATACCATCACCTGGTAAATTATTACAATGTGGCCAGACTCCGGACCATACTCTGACATGTTAAAAGATACGATCGATAGTGTCGACTTGAAGCGTGTTATGTATATCTTAGAAATACGTTCCTAAAAACACAGGGACTTACTTTTCAACCTGTTTGCTGCCTAGACAAGTGGAAGTTTAAGATTTTGTTTGAATAGTCGTAATAAGGTTTATGGCAATGACCTGCATCCAGCATATTCATTAGTGATTGCTTGTTTACATTACTTCACCTTTGTGCCATAACTTCTACTGAAAGCACTTGTTAAGAACTTCTGTTGCAAGTACTATTTAAGAACTTCTACTGGAAACACTATTGAAGACTTTCTGTTTCAAGCACTATATAAGAACTTCTGTTACAAGCACTATTGAAGACTTTCTGTTTCAAGCACTATTTAAGAACTGTTTCAAGCACTATTTAAGACTTTCTGTTTCAAGCACTATTTAAAAATTTCTGTTTCAAGGACTATTTAAGAACTTCTGTTTCAAGCACTATTTAAGAACTTCTAGTGTCTGCACTATTTAAGAACTGTTTCAAGCATTATTGAAGACTTTCTGTTTCAAGCACTATTTAAAAATTTATATTTCAAGCACTATTTAAGAACTGTTTTAAGCACTAATTAAGAATTTCTGTTTCAAGCACTATTTAAGACATTCTATTGTCAGCTCTATTCAAGAACTGTTTCAAGCACTATTGAAGACTTTCTGTTTCAAGCACTATTTAAGAGCTGTTTTAAGCACTATTTAAGAATTTCTGTTTCAAGCACTATTTAAGACATTCTATTGTCAGCTCTATTTAAGAACTGTTTCAAGCAATATTTAAGAATGTCTGTATCAAGCACTATTTAAGAACTTTTTGTGTCCGCACTATTTAAGAACTCTTTCAAGCTGTTACGTATATGTAATTTAAATACTTATGTGTTAGTTTTAAATTTCTTTTTAATTGTATTTTTATTTCATTACATGTTATTGGAATAATAACTTTATTCACTGGATTTGACATTTTTCCAGAAAATTCAGTTCAGTTCTGTTAAACCTGATAAACACGCAGTAGTTTGAAACTTTGTATCTTTTGCTGACCTAGATTCGGAGCCAGTTTCATCTCTGTAGTAAACAACTTTTTAAAAAAAAATTTATTATTGAATCTCATAGTAAGATTCGTTCAGTACAATCGAATTCGTCCATGGCGGACGTGACAGCTGGCATATAATGTTACTACGTCTCTTGAAAGGAAGTGATCACGTAACCCTATCAGGTGGTTCGTTTTGCGTTTCAGTTAGAGTTAAGGTGACGTTTCATAGTGACTTTTGGTCAGTCGTAATTCATACCTTCGGGCTCAAATGTATTTCTGTTGTTGCCAGTTTGAATTGATTTTTTTTTTTAAATTTAAAATAGTTTATTTACCCTGGAAAATACTTGTGCTCATCAGAATTCTTGGACAAAGACATTTACTGAAAATTATACGGAATTCTAAAGCTGGAATATTATTCTTGGTGATTCAACAAGGAATTGTCGACACGACAACACAAAATAGGTTATCGAAGACGTCATCGCCTTCCATCTTGGAACTTCATCGGGATTCAAACTTTGATTCACTTAGATTTTTTTAGTGATAGGACTTATATTTTTAATTATTGGATTAATTTTTGGATTCTAGTCATAAACTGTCCTTTTTCATATTTTTACCTTGTTTTTCTAGGGAAATAAATTATTTTGTTAAATTTACAAAGCTTGTTGGCTTCACTCTTTTGTTTGTTACTTTTGTACGAGCCTAGACACATAACAAGCACTATTTAAGAACTTCTGTTTCTAGCACTATTTATGAACTTCTGTTTCCAGCATTATTTAAGAACGTCTATTGCAAGCACTATTTAAGAACTTCTGTTTCAAGCAGTATTTAAGACCTTTTATTACAAGCACTATTTAAGAACTGTTTCAAGCACTAGTTAAGAATGTCTGTTTCAAGCACTATTTATGAACTGTTTCAAGCACTCTGTAAGATCTGTTTCGAGCACTATTTAAGAACTGACCAAGCACCATGTAAGAAATGTTTCAAGCACTCTGTAAGAACTTTTGCAAGCACTATATAAAAAATGTTTCAAGCACTATATAAGTACTGTTGCAAGCAATGTGTAAGAACTGATTCAAGTTTCAAGCACTATATAAAAACTGTTTCAAGCACAATATAAGAATTGTTGTAAGCAATGTTTAAGAACCGTTTCAAGCACTATATTAGAACTGTTTCAAGCACTATATAAGAATTGTTTCAAGCACTATTTGAGAACTGTTCCAAGTACTGTTTAAGAACTGTTCAAGCATTATTTAAGACCTGTTTAAAACACTATATAAGAACGTATGTTTCCTGTACTATTTGGGAAGTATGTTTCAAGCACTATTTAAGACCTGTTTCAAGGACTATAAAGGAACTGTTTCAAGAACTATAAAAGAACTCTTTCAAGCACTATATCATAACTGTTGCAAGCACTATGTAAGAACTGCTTCGAGCACTATTTAAAAACTTTTCGAAGCACTTTTTAAGAACTGTTTCAAGCACCATTTAGGGCCTATTTTTATATACAAACCGTTTCAAGAACAATATAAGAACTGTTCCAAGCACTGTTTAAGAACTGTTTCAAGAACTATTTTAGACCTGTTTTAAGCATTATACAGGAACTGTTTCAAGCACTATATAAGAACTGTTTCAAGCACGATTTAAAACCTGTTTCAAGCATTATATAAGAACGGTTTGACACATTATATAAAAACTGTTCCAAGTAATGTTGAAGATCTGATTCAAGCACTATTTAAGACCTTTTTCAACACTCTATAAGAACTGCTTCAAGCACTGTATATGAACTGTTTCAAGCTCTGTATATGAACTGTTTGAAGCACTATATAAGGACTATTTCAAACACTGTTTAAGAAATGTTTCAAGCACTATTTAAGACCTGTTTCAACACTATATAAGAACCGCTTCAAGCGCTATAAATGAACTGTTTCAAGCTCTATATACGAACTGTTTGAAGCACCATATAAGAGCTATTTCAAGCACTGTTTTAGAAGTGTTTCAAGCACTATTCATACTTGTCTCAGTACACTGATTGGCATTGTCAATAGCTGTAGTTTTTAATATATATATATATATATATATATATATATATCCAAAAAGACATGAGTGATGACCCATCTATTACAAACAGTGTTTCAGGATTAAATTTTATTTATTGTAATAATTAGCAAAAGCGGAAATAGAGGAGATGGCGGAATCTAAATGTTTAACTTCCAATATGAATTTCAAACAGGATTCATTTTAAGTGAAACAATTATAATAAAGAATGTAAACCTTTTTTTTCCTCTAAAATGTACCATGCTCCTCGGTATACGATAAGATGCTGTCAATACCATCCCGGGACCAAATATTTAAACTTTTATATAATACCTCAACTGCTATAATTAGAGCGCTGCTTGCCGGTGGAAAATGAACTTGATATATTCTGCCCTTTTATTATCGACTTATTTCAAATAATGAACGTAGTTACTAATGTAAGAAAAGCAATTGAATATATCAACGCACACACAATATAAGCCAAGGTTTAATAAATAATGTAAATAACTTAATAAATAAGTATGCATATATATATATATGGAAATTATTAACTACAAGGATGTAGATATGTTCAGTCATTGGATATAAGACTAAGGAGATATATTTAGATGGAGAAAGCAAAGTAGAGTCAGAGTACAGACCTGTTCGATAACTGTTGATATGGCCTCTGAAAATAGGATCCCTTGAAGAGCTCTTCTGTCCACTGAAATCAGAAACCATGTGCGCGAATTTACAATCCCTGTTTCCGGCGTGCAATATCTAGTTATGGATGCATCACTCGAGCGCCTAAATTGACTGAACAGTGTGTACGCGTGTTTGTATTCTTCTAAGATTGAATTTCTATTATTATCATCATTAAAATTCAACACATCATGCATCCTATTATGGTTACTGTTGTTGATATTATTATTATAATTATTATTGTTATCATTATTAAATCCACCATACACATATTAATATATATTCGTTGTTTTCCAGTAAGCCAAGATTTGTAAATAATCAGGTTTGTTATTGAGAAAATGCTTGTTCTTAGAAAAAAGAGGTGCATGTATTAGATTTGACTGGAAATGACACTTTAGAAAGAAAAGAAAAAAAACAACCTATCAGTTCTGTCTGTAACGTCGACACCTCATGGCGGCGGTTATAGCTTAATCAACTTTGCCACTTCGATGCTCATTGTTTCCTTTTCTTAAAGAATTTAAAAAACCTTGTAGCTTACTTCTTACTGGTTTTTTTTTTTTTTTTTAATAAACAAAGACGTGTACGCTCTACTGTCGTATACGCTCATTGATACCCCTCTCTGTCTCTGATTCACTTTAGGGATTATATGTCGTTCTAGTTAATTACACCATGGATTAGATTAATTAGATTATTATGTTTGTAATTCTGGATTTAGTAAATTATAATCACTAGTAAAAGCATCATTCTGTGTATGTATCGCTACCATTGTCCGTGTATCAGATTGTTCAAGTACATCCGTGCTACGTTATCAAAAGCAAGAAAAGTAATTATTAGTATCAAAGTAACTTAAATCAAAGTTTCTTTTGCTTTCTATTATTATTCAAACAACTACAAATCATAATTTCCGCATTTGCAGCTATGTAAACACTGTGTGTCCCGTAAATACATTTTGAGCAACTTGACACCAATATTTTCCAGATCACGATGTTCATTCACAGCTCTGTTTGACACCATTACTATACAGATTTGCTATCCGATAAGCGATGCATCACGGGTAAATTAGTGAAATTAATAAGCCAAGGGTCATAACCACCGTTATCGAACTGGCCTATATTGAGAGAAACTGTTAAATCTTTTACAGTCGCTGGACCAGAGAGAGAGAGAGAGAGAGAGAGAGAGAGAGAGAGAGAGAGAGAGAGAGAGAGAGAGAGAGAACCACCCATACATTTCGCTTTTAATTATCGAGATTAACGTTTACACCACGTGACCCTTGAACTTGATAAACCTGTAAATACAAAGCACGCAACATTTTGTTGCTTGTACTTCAGCCTTACTGGCCAAGAAATTATTTAATTTTAAATTGTACAGTTAACGTACCCCATATACGAGACGGCAAGACACAAAAAGATGAGTGGCTTAGCGATCTCACACTTTCTAATATATTGGGTTTATTCTTAGCACATTGGACTTCACCCCAGACACACAGATTCTTAGGTGTGCGGAAAATAAGCTGGTGCGCAGATCTACTTAAGTTCATTTTATATATATATATATATATATATATATATATATATATATATATATATATATATATATATATATATATATATATATATATATATATATATATATATATAGAAGAAAATTGAACAACTTGGAAACATCCACCATAAGGTACCCAAGAATAAAATTGGATTGGAGTGAGACTTCAGTAGAGTATTAAGACACAGTAAATAAAATGTAATCATGTACTGTTTTAAAAATGACTTTTGGTAGTAATGATTAACAAAAGATATTCTAGGAAAACAACTGACAGTGATGCTTCTTTTATTCTCATTGGCAGAGTTTTCATGGCAAAGACCATAATTCTGAAACCATTCCAGACAAACTGAAATGTACCGTCAGCAGGAACCGTAAAATCTAGAGTAATAATGTCTGCCTTAGTTCGCGCCTAATTGATTAGGAGAGAACTAATGAGAATAAACTGACAGTTTAGAACATCCCTAGACCATACATGCGGAGGCGATTCTTACATGCTGTGATTACTCAATTTGTTGCGTCTAGGGAGAATAACATGTCACTTTATTGAAATATGTACACTAATAGAATGTCTGTTTATCTACGTAATGTTCGTCTATCTACAAAAACTCTTCGATTTGCTACCACAACCTACTTTGACATCATGATCTTTATGATGTTATTTATTTAAAGTTACGTAGGGGTGAGACTTATTGTTAACTTTTGAAAGCACTGGCAAATGAAGAAAGTTTCCACTACAATTAACCTGTTAAATTAATATTTCAATATGAAAGTAAGCTTCAGAGGTAATTATAAAGTATACCGTTGGTTATTGGTACATTCATGAGGGTCGAAGTTATCATTAGTTTTGGGTTGCGCAATGGACACAAATAAACTATTCTGGTAACAAAAAGAAAATCCACTCTCTGATCATCACGCATACATTCTCACAATAGTGCCATAGAATATCATCTGACATACTCCAAGAGGAGGGATGATGGTACATATATATCCAATCAGGCAACCATACCATCACACATATACCGAGAGATTGAAAGGTTAAAGGGGTAGTAACCCTGATACATGCGCACCAAGCAACAATCACATATATACTATCATACAAATTAAGGCGGAATGTTCCATAGTTAGTACTTCATATATCTTAGATATATCTTAGATTCATATATAAATCATTACCCATATCCCAGATTATGTTAGTTATGTAGGTATATTTGCATAGATCGTACTGATATTATAAATAGCTATAATCAGATGAACAAAATCACTAAAATTCCCAAACTGAAATGGAATTTGGAGAAGACTAAAAAGAAAACCCCTGGAATATTGTTTAAAACTGGCCATGACTAAAAGTAATATTAAGATCGCCAAACTGACACGGAATTTAGCGGATGCTAAGATAATATTTTGTTAAACTGACGACACTAAAATTAATACAAAAAAGTCCGAATCTGACACAGAATGAGCAGAACTTTTCAAATAGGAATAGATATAGGAAATTAAGAAATCAATAGATTTTAAGCAAAATAAAAGATTATAAAAATAAATTACAAATTTAGCATTATCAAAACTGTAAATATGAAAAATATTGATGATAAACAGTGAAGGTTAAAAATATCTACGAAACATAATAAATATATTTTCAACAATTTAAACATGATTGAAATAAAGAAAATATTTACATTTATAAAATTGAAAGTTGTAAGAAAATTAAGAAATATAATAAATAAAAAATTAAAATATCATTTTAATTTTAAACATATTTTCCTTTATAAACGAACGAAAATTCATTATACAGTAGAACATAAAACATACAAAGAATAATTTACAAAGATAATATTTTCTTTATAAATATTACAAAATTATGATTTGGTTTGCAATAATAAGTTCTATTTTATTTTCAAGTAAACTGGGTGGCTCTGAAATGGGCAATTGGGGGTTAAAACGTTCTTCATTGCTGACACATGCCACATTTCGTGAAGCTTTTTTCTTCTGAAATTTCTCCTCACCAACTGTCCATACACCAAAACGGTTTTGGTGTAACTTTTAGAACGATAAAGACAAACACCTAATGGCATTTCATCACCTTTCTTGAATATACAACACGGACTCTTATAAACACAGGAAACAGAGAAAGGGAAAGGTGTGTGACAGGATTATGACTATCACATTTACCACACAGGCCATCCCACAAGCATACCATCAACATATATCACATGACGGTGGAATGATTATGTACGTATACTCATTAATCAATACATCATTGATCAAAACTCACCTTTACAATCCAGCCCCTATCTTTGCTATCCAACACCCACCTTTAGAAACAAAACAGATGAGAAATGTTGGAGTCAGTAATGGACTCAAACACGCCTATTAACTATTCAATATTCAGTGTCACAATCATGCCATCACACATACTAATAGGGGTGAGAAGTGATGACATACTGTTACGTGTAGGCTCGTAAAAATGTAACAGAAGAAAAGAGTGAAGTCAACAAGCTTTGTATATTTTAACAAAATAATTTATTTCCCTAGAAAACAATGTAAAAATTGGTAAATAGGACTTACGGTTTGTGAATATAATCCAAAATTTAATCCTAAGAATGAAAAACACAAGTTCTATCACTAAATAGTTCTATTAGAATCCAAGTTCGAATCTCGACGACACACAAATATGGAAGGCGATGACATCAGATGTGATCCAATGTACGAATATCAACAATTCCTCAATTGAATCACAGTTTTTGTTTCCGAATAATTCCAAAATAAATTTCCATGAATATCTTTCAGAATTTTTTATAAAAAAGTCAACTTGTTGAGTTTCCAGGAGAATAAATTATTAAATCCAAAGATCAGATGAAAAACAAACAATCTGGCAACAAATAAAAAGAAACACCTTGTTCCTTCAAGATGTTAAAACGACTCTGCCAGAAGAATATTAAGAATGCGTATTTAAACCCCAAAAACATAATTTCAAGTCTCGCGAGATGGGTCATGTGGTCTCTTACTACAAGAAATCCATCACATACGCCAGTGTATCTCCACTTAAGAACCAACAGCAAATAAACGTTGTTTACACATAGTGATCACGCAATCAAAGTATGGCCCTGATACTGACCAATCATTTTAACTGCCTGTTTACGAAGTTCCCAACCTAAGACGAACTAGGTTAACTAAAAATAATTCTCATGTAACACTTTTTCGTCTTAAATAAACAACATTTGCTAAAAGAAAATATCAAATTACTGAAAAAGAATTTTGAATCCTTTCAATAATCATTACAATAAAATGTAATGAAACAAAAATAAAATAAAAAGAATTTCAAAACTAACACACAAGCAATTTAATAACATATACGTAACACTTCCCCCATAAAGAAAAAAAAAGATTTATATAATAAAGCTTTCTTTTTTTACCATATGTAAATTATATATGAGGTAAACAAAATTACATGAAAATTCTTATAAATTATATAAAGTGTATACGAAATAATATTTCTATACACAGGAAAGTGCATCTGCAATCAAATTGTCTTTTCCTTTGATGTGCCTGATGTTCAGATTATATTCTTGCAAAAACAAACTCCACCTTAATAATCTTTGATTTTTATTTTTCATCTTGTCGATGAAAGTAGGGGGTTGTGATCACTATACACAACAACCGGAGAAAGAGCTGAGCTAATGTAAACCTCAAAATGTTGTAATGCCAAAATTAAAGAAAAACATTCCTTCTCGATTGTTTAGTAATTTCTTTGGTGCTTATTTAATTTCTTAGAGAAATAGCCCACTGTATGATCAATACCATTGCTGTCTTCTTGAATCAGTACTGCTCCAACCCCAACATCACTTGCATCCACAGACAATTTAAAAGACCGATTGAAATTTGGACCTGTTAGAACCGGCGCACATTTGAGTATTGCTTTTAGCCTATCGAAAGCTTCCTGACATTTTTCGGTCCAGAGAAACTTATTTCTCTTACTTAACAAATTTGTCAGAGGTTCAGCAATATTGGAAAAATTGGAACAAAACTTTCGATAGTATCCAGCCATACCCAAAAATCGCATTAATTGCTTTTTACTGACAGGCACAGGAAAATCAGAGATAGCCTTCACCTTAGCATCAATAGGTTTAACTTGACCATGTCCCACAATATGTCCTAGAAATGTTACACAAGCACGGCAGAACTCACTTTTAGATAAATTGATTGTCAAATTAGCATCAGTGAGTCTTTCAAACAATTTCCGAATCGTGGCTAGATGTCCTTTCCAGGTCTCGTTGTAGATGATGACATCATCAATATAAGCATCACAATTATCTAGACCGGAAGTAATCATATTCATCAAGCGTTGAAACTTACTTGGAGAAACCTTCATCCCAAACGGCATTACTTTATATTGATAGAGTCCATCTGGAGTCACAAACGCAGAAATTTCTTTCGCTTTTTCCATAAGTGGAATTTGCTAAAATCCTTTCAGAAGGTCAAATTTGGTGACGTACTTGGCATTTCCAATTTTATCAACACAATCATCGATTCTTGGTAATGGAAATGAATCTGTTTTTGTCACGTTGTTCACCTTCCTATAATCAGTGCACATACGGAAAGTTTTATCCGATTTCGGAACAAGTATGCATGGTGAACTCCAATCACTTTTACTGGGCTCTATGAAATCGTTCTCCAGCAAATACTGAATTTCCTTTTTCAAGTATTCCTGTTTGAGAGGGTTCATCCTGTATGAGTGTTGTTTCACAGGTTTTGAATCTACAATTTCAACGTCATGAAAAATTTTGTTTGTCCTCGTAGGAATATCTGGAAACAAGTGCTCATATTCGAATAATAACTGTTTAAGTTCATTTCTTTCTTGTTGTTGCAAATGTAAATGTTTCTGGTCTAGATCTTTCATAATTTCCGAATTCCGAAGATATGTTGCTCAAATTGAATTTCTTCACTTAAATCCTCAGTTGGTGCGACAGGTACAACTAAATTAATTGTAATAATTTACTTAGCTATCTCTTACAATATACTAGTACTCCATTAATTTATTTAGACCAGAGTACTATAATTATAATTTAACTCATTCATTTTCTTCTTTACTTTGTAATGGCCGTAAAATCTAAATTGAAGAAAATTTTGAAGAATGAGCAAGAGAAAATGAACTCTATTACAAGACTCAAATATTCTCTCTAGTAAAGTTTTGTGAAACCATAGTCTCACTTTTGACTTGACTTGCGGAGTGCCAAATTCAAGCATAACAAGCTGGAAAATTCCAGACATGAAATTTGACCTTTGACCTGATTGGACAGATTTGGGAAGGCCAAATAGAGTAAAAAGCTTTATCAAAGCTTTTACTATAATATTCCTCAAAGGAATTTCCTCGAGGAATTTTGTTGACGCACACATAATGGTCAACAAATATTGGTTGCCTGACTTGGTCTTAGGTAAGGGACCAGCACAATCTACCATAATTCTGCTAAATGGTTCGTCAAATGCAGGAATTGGTTGCAGATGAGCCTTAGGTATCTTCTGATTGGGTTTTCCTACCATTTGACAAGTATGACAAGATCTACAAAATTTACAAACATCACTTTTGATTTTTTGGCCAATAAAAGTGAGTCAAGATCTTGTGATAAGTTTTATTTATCCCTAAATGACCAGCCAGAGGAGTTTCATGGGCCAAACTAAGTATTTCCTGTCTGTAAGATTTTGGAACTACAATCTGATAGTTCACTGACCACTCGTCATTAGCAGGTACCTCGGGAGGTCTCCATTTTCTCATAAGAATTCCATTTTTAAGGAAATAACAGACAGGTACTTCAGTGGCTTTAGTTTCACTAATGGCCCTCTGAAACAAATAGGAGATCTCAGGATCTTTTTCCTGTTCGACGACAAGCGAGTGTCGTTTATCACCTTGATTAGATAAAAGAGAATGAGTATTTAAAAGAAGATCACTGTGATCAATAACTTTTGATTGATCCAAATTAGAAGTGAAAGTGACCTCATCAAAATCCTGACCAATACATGTGTCAGCTAAAGGAATGTCTTCCTTATCAAAATCATTCTCAAGAGCTTTCTTTGACATAACTCTGGTAAGTGCACAAGCTGGGTATAACTCAGGGTATTCTTTTTCAATAGGATCAACTTTCTGATCCAAAGAAGGATTGTCAGTTACAAGTGGATTAACCACAACCTTGTCTCCAACTAGGTCGTTGCCTCGTAACAAATGAATGCCCTCAATGGGTAAAGAAAACACTATACTGACTGTCACAGGTCCTGAAACTAAGTCTGATAACAAATTTACAGAATGTTGAGGAACATTAACAAAGCCAAACTCTACTCCCTGAATGAGAACACTCTCATTAGAACAGGACTTCTCAGAAAAAGGCAAAGTACCTGATAATAAAAGACTCTGAGAAGCTCCTGTATCCCTTAAAATTTTAATAGGGATAGGATTGGCCAAATCACGCAAGAGTGATATAGAACCCTTCGACATGAATGGTCCATAATTCTCCATAATAAAATCAGACTGGGGTTTATTAGACCCAACAAATGTATTGCTTTCAGTACATGACCGTGACCTTGACCTCTTAGAAATAAGAGCATTTGTGATAGGTCTATCTTGATTCTGATGCCCATATTTCAATTTAAAGCAATCAGAAATAACGTGTCCTTTTTTCTTGCAATAGGTACACGTAGGCAGAGACAAGGATTTTGAATCAAGTTTATCAGAAACTTGATTTTTAGAAGTTGTGCCAGATTGAATTTTAGGAGGAGTCGTATTAGGCTGAAATACCTTTCTACCAGTAGACTGCTGAGTGAATGATTTGCCTACAACAGGAACTTTATGAGTTAAGGAGTACTCAGCGGCAGCAAGAACAGCATTTTCTAAGGTTTCAATCTTATGCTCTTCAAGATGATTCTTAATATCATTAGGAACACAGTTTTTGAACTCTTCAAGTAACACAAGTTGTTCAAGACTTTCATAATCATGTTCAACTTTCTTGGCTAAGCACCATCTCTTAAATAACTGTTCTTTTTCTCTAGCAAATTCGACATAAGTCTGTCCAGCTTCCTTTTTATAGTTCCTGAATTTTTGCCGATAAACCTCAGGGACTAACGCATAACCCCTTAAGATGCACTCCTTAACCAAATCATAATCCGAACTCTGTTGTACTGACAGGTATGCATAGATATTTCGGGCTTTGCCGAAAAGTACACATTGCAATAATTGAGTCCAATGCTCCCTTGGCCATTTCAAATTTTCGGCAACTTTTTCAAAATAGATAAAATATTTGTCTACTTCCTTTTCACTAAAAGGGGGAACTAACCTGATATTTTTTGTAATGTCAAAACTTGAATCTGTATGTGAAGTGGAATCGTGCTTGCCACTTGCCAGCTCAAATTCTTTCATTCTAAGTTGAAATTCCCTTTCATCCTTCTCTCTTTGTAATTGTAACTGTTTATCTTTCTCCCTCTCCTGTCTCTCTCTCCTTTCTTCAAATTGTAATTGCCTCTCTTTCTCCTCTTTTTCAAATTGTAATTGTTTATCTTTCTCCCTCTCCTGTCTCTCTCTCTCTTCTTTTCTTCAAACTGCATTTGCAATTGCTTCTCTTCAAATTGCAACTGCATTTGTTCTTTCTCTTTCTGAAGTTCGAGCTTCCTTAACTCTACTTCCATTTTGAATTTCATTTTTAATTCTATTACTTTAATGTCAGTGTCTGTCATAGACTTACTCACTGATGCCAAAACACTTTTATCAAAAATATTTTTCCCCAGCAAATATTGGATCAAAATATTTTTAATTTCTTGTTTCGTTAAGGAAGATTTTGCTTCAGAAAGATCATACTTTCTGGCAAGTTCAAGCAACTCATCTTTTTTCAGACTATCCAACTGCTCCTGAGTTGGATTAGAAAGATAAGTTTCCACTTTTGATGACATTGTAAATAAAAGCCTGTTGTTTTCACTTACGATTTCAAATAAAAATGTAAAATTGTACTTGGGATTTAAAGACTAGGGGAATTTAAATTTCAAAAACAATTTTCTGAAATATTTAACCAAAATTCATATATCCCAAGGACAAGCACCCCAGTTTTCTTCTGTTACGTGTAGGCTCGTACAAATGTAACAGAAGAAAAGAGTGAAGTCAACAAGCTTTGTATATTTTAACAAAATAATTTATTTCCCTAGAAAACAATGTAAAAATTGGTAAATAGGACTTACGGTTTGTGAATATAATCCAAAATTTAATCCTAAGAATGAAAAACACAAGTTCTATCACTAAATAGTTCTATTAGAATCCAAGTTCGAAGCTCGACGACACACAAATATGGAAGGCGATGACATCAGATGTGGTCCAATGTACGAATATCAACAATTCTTCAATTGAATCACAGTTTTTGTTTCCGAATAATTCCAAAATAAATTTCCATGAATATCTTTCAGAATTTTTTATAAAAAAGTCAACTTGTTGAGTTTCCAGGAGAATAAATTATTAAATCCAAAGATCAGATGAAAAACAAACAATCTGGCAACAAATAAAAAGAAACACCTTGTTCCTTCAAGATGTTAAAACGACTCTGCCAGAAGAATATTAAGAATGCGTATTTAAACCCCAAAAACATAATTTCAAGTCTCGCGAGATGGGTCATGTGGTCTCTTACTACAAGAAATCCATCACGTACGCCAGTGTATCTCCACTTAAGAACCAACAGCAAATAAACGTTGTTTACACATAGTGATCACGCAATCAAAGTATGGCCCTGATACTGACCAATCATTTTAACTGCCTGTTTACGAAGTTCCCAACCTAAGACGAACTAGATTAACTAAAAATAATTCTCATGTAACACTTTTTCGTCTTAAATAAACAACATTTGCTAAAAGAAAATATCGAATTACTGAAAAAGAATATTGAATCCTTTCAATAATCATTACAATAAAATGTAATGAAACAAAAATAAATAAAAAGAATTTCAAAACTAACACACAAGCAATTTAATTACATATACGTAACAATACACACATACACTAAAGGATGAGTTATTTTTGCTTCCATTCATAAACACATATACAATCAAACATACGATCATTCATACCAAGGGAGTCGGAGAGGGTCTATTTTGTTTTTATACACATACACTTTATAAAAACACACCATTAAGCATTCACAAGGGAAGTGGAGTACGCTCGATTATTTTTGTCGTACCTACGTGCAATCAGTACGAAGCCTTAGCGTTACCTGTGGAAATTGTGTTAGCGATTGACAAATCGGACGGAGAGACTGACATAGACAATGGCTTATCTTTACAACTGAACACCAACGGATGCAAAAATGGAAGAGGGAAAGGGGACTTAAGTAAAGGTCACTAATAGACATATTTATATACTTATAATAGACTTATAACAAAACGGATTATTTAGTGGGGATAGTTGAGGGTCACTTATACCTACTTATGGACAAATAAACACCCTTATATTCAAACAAACACTTTCCAAACAAGACAAAGAAGACGGAAAAGGAATAGTTCAGGGTGTATGACACGTATTGGTTGACAAAGACACAGAACACACACACGCCCTTACTATCAAACACCAAATATACAAACAAAACAGAGGCGGGAACGGGGATAGGTTAGGGTTACTCTTAAGTACTTATGGAAACAAATCACCAGAAATCCTTCATATCCAACACGCCCACACACGCATACAAACTTATTTGAGACAGGATAAAGGATATGTAGATACTATCACACATAAAATTGCAAATGAAGACAGGTAAATACCTATGCATTACTCACACATAAAAACAAATTTTTGCTATCCAGTTCTAGATTTTACAAACCAAAGCACCCCCAAAATCCCAAACAACTTCCCCCAACCCCAACAAATAAACGAATATTCAAGGTGATATTCTGGACGGATGATAATCACAAACTCTTGTAATCAAAAACGTACGTGGAAACAAAACAGTAGAGGGAATGAGACTAAGTAACGGTCACTCACGCCTACGTATCAATAGAAAACACACACCGTTACTAACCAACACTGCAGAGATACAAACTCAGCTGAAACGGGATGCAGATTATGTTGTTACTCTGATACATATCACTTGAATCTAACACTTTATTTATAATCAAACACCCATACACACGCATGCAAACTCATATTAAAGAAGATGCAATCGGTAGGTTCATTACGACTAAAAATTGCAAGCATATATATATATATATATATATATATATATATATATATATATATATATATATATATATATATATATATATATATATATATATATATATGAACCCTGGAAACAAACCAGATGAATGTAGATAATGGGTGATTGTGTTGATAACATAAACAAAAATTGCTAAATGACCCTAAAGAGATGTGGGCATTTATAAGAAACATCTTTGCTACTTCCAAGAAAAGGAAACATGTTTTGCATCCAGCAATTGAAACCATCATCATGAGCAGTAAAAGTAAAGTTACAATTAAGAGAAACACTAAAATAACTATTTCTACATTTACGGCTATCGGTATGATAACAACTTGTGCAATAATCAAAACACTTTTTTAAACGTGTTTACAGGAAGTTGAGGAGGACTAAATACATATAGTAGTAGTAATTAAAAATATAATATTATTACATTAGTTGCTTGAGTTCGATACAAAATGCAATATAATAATTGCCTGCTATCGTCGGCAGTGTACGAAGCTGACTTATTACATTAGCTGAAAAAGTTAGTTCTTTATTAACTGATAATGTTATTTGAGAAGTCTTGCACTAATTTGCTTTTGCAATTATTATAAACGGTTCATTCAAGGTAACAAAAACTGAAAAGTAAAGAGTTCATCAAAAATTAAAAGAAATAAAATAGGCATTTAAGTTTTTTTTACAGTGTGATGTACAGGTGAAACAGATTCGCAATAGATGTTCTGTTTTGTACATACTGATATACTGTTGTTAGCTGCAGCAATAGATTGGTCTTTATGTAATGGATTTAACATTCTGATAATAGTTAAATTATATAAAAATGTGTATTGATTTAACAACTCCGATATACTATTATCTCATCAATGCCTATAAGAAATTTTGCTTTTTCATGATGACATTCACTCTGCCCAGTTTAACTCATTATGTCAGAATTTCATATTATAGGTACTATATATCTGTTTATTCTATCAATATTTCTTTAAATGCATTTGCTAGGTTAACTTGTCTTATTCTGGTTCGATAATATGACATCGCGAAAATATACCAAGGTTCCCGATCAACGTGGAATATAAATGGTGTGTACGAATGGTAATTAAATAATAAAAGACAAATTAAGAAGATCAACAGTATGAATGATAATTAGATAATACACTATAACAGTATAAATGGTGGTTATAAGAACTCAAGGGAAATAGGGTTGTAAGCAAGCTGTGTTTTATAATAAATGTTCATGTCCTTCAAAAATTTAAAATACAAGTTACATTTACTGTATCAAAAAGTTATTTTATGTGCTGAACATTGTATTATCATCATATGTAGCATGGAGTTCGAAATAATTTTCCATAAAGTTTTTTTACGGTGAAGGGTCCATTGCAAGAAACGCAATCAGGTGGGTCTTCGGCCTTTAATATGTAGGAGAGGGTTATTAAAGTATGACCAATTCTAATTCTTGTAATGACCTCTCCCTCAGATGGTCCTGTACCAAAGATGACATTAGACTACGGTAGGTTTGATCACGCGAAGCGAGTTATTGACAGCATCATTCCATGATACCAGACACTAACTAGATAACGCTTTTTTGATACCACGTTTAAAATCAGTATTCGGTATTTTAAAATCAGATGGTGTTGAGATATGGCTATTTTAGCAGCGCGATCTGCGTTTTCGGTACCTTTAATACCGACATTGCTGAATAAGATGCGTGAGAGGTACACATCTCGGTATATTTGATGAGAATATTGGTCAAGTATGGGTTCTCCAACTTCCTATTTTGCAGTGACTGATGTACTGTTGATGAATTGTAGAAGACTGAGTATAAAATATGTTTGGTTTTGATATAATTCAGGGCAAAGTCTATATCCCCAAATTCCGCACAAAGTATTGTTGCGCCATCAGGCAAGCGATCTTTTGTAGTGTGGTTTTCGATTTTATGGCGAGGGATGCAGCTTTCTATTATATCTATCTATTATAGCATCTATTATATCTCTTATCTCAAATATGACTAAATTTTCATTTCATTAATTTGTGAATAATCGACATTTTCAGGTTGTTGATATTGAACGTATGCCGTTTATAATATAATCTTAATAATAACAGCAGCTTTGATATAAAAAAACAACAGATAATAATTCACTACATAAAGGTCTTCTGTAGCTTACTCTCTTGTATGTCTGCATCTCTCTCTCTCTCTCTCTCTCTCTCTCTCTCTCTCTCTCTCTCTCTCTCTCTCTCTCTCTACAAATAAAATCGAAAGATCTACTTTTGGTAAAGATCTATCTTGTCCCCCCCCCCAGTGAAAACCAATAGTGGTGAAGACCTTTAAAAGAGATCAACACATTACTGTTTTAATCCTGTTGGGCACAATTTAATGAAGGTTCAAAGGCAGCAAAGAATCTTTAAGCATATTTGTTGTTTAATTACGTGGCATTTTATCGCCATCGCCGTGTGATTCTATGCCCAGAATATATTCATTTGAGCTAGGTTATTTCTTTCGATCAATCAATCAGTAGTGTATTATGATGCTGTGAATGTCTGGTGAAGGGACCCGAAGGTCTTGACAGCGTTAGTGCAAGTTTACACTAGCGTTGCACTCTTGATCTTTTTCTCAGTTTCATATGAAATTACCTTTGTGAAATGTGATCTGTTGGGATCCATTTTATAAACTTTTTTGTCAATAGATTTGTGCCATAGCTTGGCATTGTAAGTCGTGTTTTGGATTTATTGGAACATAGTTAAGGATTACGGAGCATTCATTCATTGGAGTGCACTGCCTCATTGGGTTTCATGTTACAAAATATAGGCCGCCTGAAAAATTTGATTTTTGATAAATAAACGTACACATTACACAAGTTTGAAATACTTGTACAATGCAATGGTAATATAGATCTTAATGATCAAAATAAGCTAAATATTTTTACTGCTGAGCCATCTTGGTCTGAATAAATTATCGTCTATGAATATACTTCCCTTTATTTCTATACTCAATCATTGATGACAATCTGCGTAAGAGACCACATGAACAAAGGAGTCAGAACATACTTTTTCGTGTTAAGTCCGGCATTTAATTAACATTTTACGTACCATAATATGCTTTTCACTGATAAGATAATAATTTTCAGAAGACAAGTGGTTCAATTAAGAGAAATATAAATAAGCATATTCGTTATGGTCTCAACAATCACAATTTCAATGAAAGTTTCTATCAGATCTAACAATATTTGAATAAGATTTTGATTGGAGAAAACGTCTGAATTTGGCTCTGTGAAACTAAATTAGACTTTAAAAACATCACACCCGTGTGGTAGAATTAACTGATATAAACAAAATAATACAAGAAAAGGTTTGAAAATATATTAAACATATTAGACATGGATAATGCCATAGAACGTTTATTCGACATGCTATATCGGAAATTGGAACAGAGAATAATGATAAGTATAAAATTTATCACTGACCAGATTGACAATTTAAGATGGTACATGTATAGATACCAGATGCTCAAGGGAAAAGTCTCATACATATATTTGCGCGAATGGGTCACAAAACTTGCATAATGGCACAGAATGAAGACAGTGGACGATTCATTTGTACTCTGAAATACTGTGTTATAAAAGCCGAGTTATCGTAGCACATCAAAATACAATATATACATAGACAGTTATTGGTTTACACAATGTTCGGTTAAAGGTGAACGTTTGAACAAGATATTTACAAACGAATTATATCGAGCTGTATGTGATATATTGGAAGGAAGGGGGATGCAGAGAGAGATTTATTCACTGCTAATCACCAGATAAAACTATATCATGAATAGAAACAAAAATATTGAATATCATTCCACAAGAAAAATTAACAGAACTCAAAATAATTTTTGCAATTTAAAATATATATAATGATTGAAGTGTGTTATATTGTAAACCTCAGGAGCTATTTTCACCAATTTCAAGCTCAGTGTGTTATTCATTGTGATTTTTAAAACATCGTCGTGCCAGATTGAACGTGTAAACGCGAAATGAACACATACTACAACCATAACTGGAATCGAGCCAAAGAAAAAAAGTGCACATTGGGTGCAAAGCAAAGGGCGTGTCTTGTCAAAATCAATGCAGGACTCAATATTCTATCGTGCCAGAGGCAACGTGTGATATCAGCGCAATAATGGAAAATAAAAACAGCAACACACCTTCCGTCAGGGTTCTATTTGTATTAAAGACATTCAAAGTAGGCATGAACTGATAATTTACAGATGAACATATTGTATGATAATATTGTACGATGCTTTGGGTCATAGAAAACACAGAAAAGTATGTCATTCACCACACAAAACAAACTGTTTACATACAATTGGGATTAAAAGTAAAAAAATATATACAGAAATGTCTTGTTTGAGTAACAACAGCGGTCTGAATCTTACATTGAACTGTATACAGGTGTAGGACAAAAAGCTACATATAATTTCAACAAATACTTGTTGCCTGCGTATGATTAGGAGTTCCAAATCTCAGGAACAGAACTATAGTGAAAATAAATAAAGATGAAATATATCTTTTTAATGCCATGAACATCTATTATTTGATAGAGGAACAATTATCAGCGAGGTATTAGAACAGCAAACTTAACAAAATCATTTTACAGCGTTAGAACTATCACTATGGATGTATGAATTTTATCACAAGCTGAAGAACAAGCACGATGATATAATGAGACTGTAAACAAGTAACAGCTATTCTTTATGCATTTATGCTGAGACGCAAAACGTTTACAATGACATAACAAATAACATCAAGATAGGCTTAAAATTGCTTTCTTAAGCTACATTAGGTCTACACTAACACTGTCAAAACAGTCATCACCAGCTTCGCCTATAACATTCTCAACGATGTGGCAGCCAAACAATACCGCAGTTCTTTATACCTTTACATGCTTAGGTTGACAAAAACAGATAGAAAACACCTTCGTCTCCACAAACCGAAGTAGATTGCGATGCACCTGATAAAGGTATAGACGACCACGGCACTAATTAAGATCATGAAACATCTTCAGGCAGAATGCATGTCATATTTATAATGTAAAATTATGTTCTATGTGACACTAATTTGTCATAATTGCAGTTGATAAATGTAGGGAAGATTTCCATTGGTCAGAACATAACCATGTGATCAGGCCCTGTTTATTTCTGTATAAACTGTACAGAGAACTAATTTATACTAAGTTAAATAATTACAGTCACGTGCAAAGTAACTAATGTAAACAATGAATCGGAGGGTATACACACTACATGCCTTTCAAACGAAATAAAAAAGACGAGTTTATACTTGTTAGAAAATTTAATAAATTGATTTGACAGAACCAAATAACAAATCTTTGTAGTTTATCTGAAGGTAAAAAATTCTTTGACTAGATTTGCAAAGAAGCCGGGGAATTCATAATCTGCCAAGAACATTGGGACTACAGTACTTACACTGCGGCTTGTTACAAATTAATTATAACTATAGGTAAATGCATATAGTGATAGGGAGGAGTGGGCCTAAAGGACTGATATAATAACAATTGGACTCACAGTCCTACAATGTAAGACGCCGACCTTAATAATTAGATGTGGGGGTGGGAGGGAGATAGATCTCGCTACTTCCCATCACAACTTTCAGGGTTGATGTCTCCCACTGTTTGACTATTGAATCCCCATAACTATCGTCATTTACCGATAGTCTTAATTTCATGTGTAAGTAGCTACTGTAGGTAGCCTAAACTGTTAATGAACACGAAAAAAGATTAGGCAAACGAAAACTGGTTTCTCACCTGCCTGGACAATAACTATTCGTCCAAGTCACAATGAACTCATGAAAACATCAAATCAAGCGCCATTCGTATTTCAAACAATACAAGACACCCTTTGCTTTGAACTTATACTGAGATCACATATGCCAATTTAGATAAAATATCAAGACTTGCTGAGAAATGTTTAAAACCTTAGATCGCCTACCATTTGTAGAATTATTTGTTTTATGCTGACGTTGATATTACGTTACAGATGGATAAGCCCCTGTTCTATAAATAGCTACCTAGCAGACAACCTCAACAAGAATACGTACGCTTAAATAAGGCTCCAAAACGGAAAAGAAATAACTATCAATAAACAAAATAATAATAAAAGAATAATAAAATTATAAGGAATAGCAATTATAAGAGCTGAATGTTATTTTCTGAGTTTATCGTGGTATAAACTGTTAGTTGCCTACTCATACAACTTACGAGAAACGTACTTCGGGATTTATTTGCTGTGTGATTAGGCAAATGACAGTTTATACCACGATAAACGGAGAAAAGAACAACATGAAACTCTTAAATAATTGGGGATATTCAATTGCATTCTTCTATTTCATCACTTTGGAAGCGTAATCACGTAAAGATGGTGTTCACTTTTTTGAGAGACTGTGATATGAATGAATTTCACCTTGAAAGAGATGTGCAAGAAAGAATACTAAGAAAATTCACCTGTAACTATGATATGCCTATGGACAAATATGGGTACCCAAATTTATGGCATGCATTCTGAGGATGGTATTAAACTCAATACAAAAGGATCATCAACAGTCCTGAGAAGCATTGACCAGTATGCATTAAATCATAAATGGAACAATGCTTAGTCAAAATATCGACTATATGTCACTGCTGTGATAAAAATTATATGTAGCAAATGCGTACAAGAACAGAAAACATATCCAGTTTTTGATTTATAATAAATATGGTCATGCGCAGAGTAAATGTTTAAACAGATTTTGGACTTGGGAAGGAACTAACTGATAATTATTTTTCATCTGGAAATATCAACAATAATCTTTCTTAGTATATCTTCTCATGTGAATTGGCTATACGAAACCATTTATTTCAAAGCCAGCCTTGCTGGATGAACCGTACATGGTACATAGTCACTTTCATTTTTGTTAACTTATTTTGTAACGTTTCGATGTATTTCTCCTTGTAGACTGAAACGCGGAGTATGATAATCTATGATCGACCCGAACATTATGATTTGAAAATTGATAAGAAATTGATATGTATCAATGATTCTACAAAAAATAAATCTATCTTGTATTGAATGTGGTCAAGATAATATTAAGTTTAATCTCATAGAAAAATAGTTGTAGACTTGGGTCCTTAAATATATCTCACTCTCTCGATAGATAAAAAATAATAAAGCACTATATTGTAACTGCAACTTAAATCTTCTTGGATTGGGTGAAACTTTCCTTAATTGAAGCGTAACTGATAGAGTGTATTCCAGTTTGTTTTTGAGGGTAAGGATATAATACACAGATCTGGAGAGGCGCTTCTGGTATATTATGAATAATTACATTACAAGATATGGATCTTTCATCCATCTTAAACAAGTAGGAATAGTTAATATGTCACAACACGTAATCATGTCCAACTTATGAAAACACCAACAAAACAAACAAATTAAACCATATACATTATTGATATTGTCTATTCGACTCACCTCGAAAATATCATAGTATTAATATCAATATGTTTCTTCTGTAGGTGACCACTACCTAGTATGTCTTATTAACAAGGTTGGTTCACGTACTTCAAAGATTACAAAGCATTGAAAATGCAATAAAGATGTTACAAAAGGGTAAATGGAAATAATTTTCTACAAGTTTAATTTAAGTCATCTTTTGGTAAAATTTGGAAATGCCAAGACTAAGATAAATACCAAGATAAAGTTCTAGATAAGTTTTTCTAAATATTCTTAATTATAATCTACAAGTATGCTCCACAGAAGCATGCAAAAAGAAAAGTAAACATGCAGAGTCTCGTTAGTAATGTTAAGTCTCGGGGCTTAAATTTAAGTAATAAGGCAAGGTAAACCCAACAAGCATTCAATTTTCCAAAACATAAATGTCTTTAAATAAAATATAAAATCAAACAGTGATGTTAAGACCTACCTTGATGAGCACAAGGTCCAAAATTTTGAAAATGTTTCTCGTACAGCTGACGATTATTCTTTGACTCACAGAATTTCACTTGTCAGAAAGCCTTCCACTCAGCAATTATTGGTAAAAACAAAACAATTTCAGTCTCATACGAGCACTTCCAAATCTCAATATGGAAAAACATTTTGGAATCAAGTTTCTGATATGACTGATCAGAAATCCGTATCTCTTCCTATATTGCTATTTCTGACTTGCAGATGGAAAAATAAGAAACAGAATAAAGACAGAGATATTCCAAATGCTCTCATTTTTATGAGGTTATGTCACAGGCATGTATTGAAAGCAATACATTTGTTGGATAAAACAACACCCTGTCTGGTTTATTATGGAGAATTATGAATCACAACTGTCGAAGGTTCTATATCACTTACTGGACGTTTCTGCCACTATTTTCCCTATTAAAAGTTTATGGGTCATAGAAGCTTCTCAGAGTCTTTTATTATCGGATACATTGCATTCTTCTGAGAAGTCTTCTTTGAATGAAAGTGTTCTTATTCATGGAGTAGAGCGCTGCTATGTAAATGTTCCTCTCCATTGTTTTAATGTGACATCAGACTTATTCTCAGGACCCGAGACAATCGGAATAGTGACGTCGTTACCCATCGAGAGTATTCATTTATTACTAACCAATTACTTATCTTGAGATAAGATTGCAGTTCATTCATTTGTAATTGACAAGAATTGTTTGGATCATAAAGTCGATCCTATCGAAAATGCAATCCCTGATTTGTACCTAGCGTGTACAGTTAATAGAGTTATGGCAAAGAAAGCTCTTGAAAATGGTGTTGTTTAGGAAATTCATCTTTAGCTGATATATGTATTGGTCAGGCTTTTGATGAGGTCACTTTTACTCCTTGTATGGATCAAGAAAAAGGTATTGATCACAGTGATCTTCTATTTAGATCTCATTCTAAATGCGATGACTATCGACAATCACTCATTGTCTAACTGGAACAAGATTCTGAGATCTCATGTTTGTTTCAGAGGGCTACTAACGAAACTAAAGCCACACAAGTACCGACTTGTTATTTTGTTAAACATGGTGGCCCTATGAGGAAGTGGCGACCACCTGTGGTACCTTCTGGTGAAGAATTTTCTTTGGGTTATCAAATCGATGTTCCTAAATCACATAGACAAGATATTCTTAGCCTGACCTATGAAACTCCTTGGCTGGTAATTTAGGGGTCATTAAGGCTTATCACAAGATTCTGAACCATTTTTATTATCCCGAAATTAATGTCAAATGGTAGGAAAACCCAATTAGAAGTAATACAATGCTCTCTGCAACCTATTCCCGCATTTGAGGAACCGTTTAGCAGAGTAAGGGCAGACTGTGTCGGTTCCTTAACTAAGAGCAAGTCAGGCAATCAATACTTGTTGACCATAATTTGTGCGTCCGCAAGATTCCCAGAGACGATTCCTTTGAGGAATATTAAAACTAAAACCATAGTAAAAGCTTTGATACAGATTTTTTTTTGACAATTGGGCCTTTCCTAACCTGTCCAATCTGATGAGGGTGAACCCATATGTCTTGAATTTTCCAGAAAATTATGCATGACTTAGGCTTGCAGCAATTTAAATCTTCTTCCTATTACCCCGAAAGTCAAGGGGCTTTAGAAATATTTCAACAAACTTTGAAAAATTTGATTCGGTTATATTGCTTTGATACCGGAAAATATTGGGATGATAGTGTTCCTTTAATTTGTTTGCTGTTAAGGATCTTTAGGATTTAGTCCCTTAAAACTAGCTTTTGGACTTACTCTCCGTGGACCATTGAAGTTATTAATAGAGAAGCTTCTTCAACTGAAGATTCAAAACTTAATCTTTTCGACTATGTGTTGATTTCAAAAATAAATTATCAAAGGCTTGTGAGGCTGGAAGAACTAATTTCAACTGCGTTCAGTCTAAAATGAAATTAAGGTATGACAAAAATACAAAATAATGGAGTCTTTAGCGTGATAGAGTTATGGCTGTCTTGTCTATACCACAAAATCCTCTTCCGGCTAAGTATCATGGTTCTTGTACAGATCAAAAGAAAGTAAATTAAAATTTAGGAGTATGTTCATAGAGATATCCCTGTTAATCATTCAGTCAATTTTGTTGTACCTATTCCCCACTGTCCGGATTTAAATGATGGAACGAAATTGAACTGTAGTGAATTTAGTGTAACCAATCTTTGTAATTCAGAAATATTGAATAATCTGGACCAGAAACTTTCACATCTGCAGCAGCAAGAAAATATTAAACTAAAACAGATCTTACTTGAATATGAGCACTTGTTTACAGATGTTCCAACATGAACAAACAAAATCTATCATGACTCTGAAATTGTATGTTTCATGCCTTCGCAACAGCATCCGAACAGGATGAACCCACTCAAACAGGAATGTTTCAAAAAGGAAATTCAATATTTGCTGGAGAATGACTTCATAAAACCAAGTAAAAGTGACTAGAAGTCACCATGTATACTTGTACCGCAACTAGATAATATTTTCCTCATTTGCACTGACAGTAGAAAGGTGAACAATGTGACCAAAACAGATTCATTTGTATTGGCAAGGATCGATTACTGCACTGACCAAACTGGAAATACAAGCATGTCACTAAATCTGACCTTTCGAAATGATTCTGGCAAATTCCACTGACGGAATGGCCAAAGGAAATTTCGGCATTCGTAACTCCAGATGGACTTTATCAATATAAAGTAATGACATTTGGGAAATTACTTTAACCTTTTATTTTTCAACCCTTGACCAATATGTTGAGTAAAAAAACCATGTTTGATCTGAAAAATGTCAGGAGTGTCTTGATACGTTAAAGGCCATACTTAAGAATGCAACATTTCTTTCAGCTCCAAATTTCAGTCAGTCCTTTCAAATGCCTGCTGTTGTAAGTGATGTTGGGGTTCGTGGAGTATTGATTCAGGAAGACAACAGTGGTGTAGGTTATCGAAGAGTGCTCTGTTCCTATACAAAATAAACAAGCACCAGACAAATTATTCCACAATCGAGAAGGAATGTTCGGCTTTGATATTGGCTTTTCAACGCTTTGAAGTGTATATTAGTTAAGCTTCTATTCAGTGATCACAAACCCCTTTCTTTCATTTGCAAGATAGATGAAAAACAAAGATGAGATTGTATGAACGTGGAGTTTGATGTTGCAGAAATTCAATATTGACATCAGGCACATCAAGGGAATAGATAATCTAATTGAAGATGTATAGAAGTATAATATTGCTTCATGTTTATTTTGTGCCATTCATAAGACTTAATCTTATGTAAGTTTAATCACATTTATATTTGGCTAATATTAAAAGAGCTTTATTGTATAAATCTTTCTTTTTACGATGGGTTGTGTTATGAATATTTAATTTATTTTTGGCTTCTCGTAAACATTATATGTTATAGACATTTGTATTTTGTACTTGACCTTGTCCAAATTAAGTTGATTGAGTACCTGACTATGGACATTGATTTGTAAACAACATCATACATAGCTAATATGTTTTTAAGAATGTGGATTAAATATTCAGATCATTATATTTGTATGTAGACATCTCTATCTTAATTTGAATATAGAACATTTGAATTCCCCCATGCATGAGCCTGTTGTACCTGATGTTTCCTATGTTCTTTATTATAATTTTAGTAATAGACCTTATCTTGTTGACAAAATAATGTTCTAGAGAAATTACTCATTCTTGCGTTAATTTCTTTAGCAGAATTATTATTATTGTTGTGATCAGTATTTCATTTGGGTGGAATTATTTACTAAAATTATTATTCACTGAAATTACAAAGTGGTCATCTATAATATTCTTGTACTGGAACATTAATTTGAAGTTATAATGAATTCAGACAAGAACAGTTTTTGGATTATATTATTGTGATAAATCAAAAGAATCTAAGCACATCGCTACAATCTAGGCTACTGGCACATTAACATATTTGAGACTACAAGCACATCAACATATGCAACGCTGAACATATTTTGAATACCACTGGAATTCAAGTGGAATTTTATACAGAAGTTCAGATCGTGAATGGCATCCTTGTCTTCTTGGAGTCATAATTAGCATGGGTTCAGAGTGAGAATGGAAGAGAAGACATGTTTCTCAGTTGTTAAAGCGCAAATTTCAATTTTAGCATCCACTTCCCCACCGTATGCATAAGATAGCATATCAGCATATCATCATGGTACACAATGAGAACATTGTTGTTAATTATCTTATATATTTATGTATTTAAGCTTTATCCGTAAATACAACACATAACTTTGGATTTTAATATATATATATATATATATATATATATATATATATATATATATATATATATATATATATATATATATATATAGTGTGTGTGTGTGTGTGTGTGTGTGTGTGTGTGTGTGTGTGTGTGTGTGTTTCAGTTGTAGCATGTTTTGACTGAGGTATACTAGTTTCATATCTCACTTGTGAAAATGGTGTAACAATTGCATATCATTTCGAAATTTTTTACTTGTATCCTTACAATGTTTGTCTCATCAGTTCAAACCGTTGGTGGGACTAGACACATAATGTACATTCTTTATTCTTGAATTCTTTGAACTATTAATGCTTGTGTTCCAAATGGGTGCTTATATCCCAATATATAGAGTCAATATTTTAAGAACTGATTTTGTGATGGTTTAGCTTATGAGACGGTAAGCAATTCTGGAAATTACTGGAAATGTTACTAGGTGGATTACTTGCTTCTAGCTTTATTTACCCTAATGCAACAGAGATGATGGATGCATTCAAATTTATATTTAGATCATTTGCCAAGCAGTTCATACAAATGTTACAATATAGTATCCATTATTTTGTGAACATGTATATGCTTCCTTTTCATCCGATTTATTTCCTTGTACATCACGAACGACTCTCGCTGTTGCAGTACTATAGTCCTTTTAGCTTCGAAATCCTAGCATTCGAGCCTGCTTGGTTATTTTGTAAGATGTTTCCAATTTAGTTCTGTTTCTTTACTCGACAATGCCCCTCAGACCACCTTTAGCGCGTGTTTGGACACTATTTCGAATATTTAGTGCACAACCAGGATCTTTTCCAGGTCCTCTATCTGCTTCTTTCTGCGCAATCGGGACTGTGCAAGTCTTTATACTGTCTCGTGTTGCCAAAGTTCCAAAATTCTTGCAGCTGCAATCTCCAAAACTCTTGTTGACAGTAACGAAATACATCGATTGGTTGCTATTTTCTCGAGAGGCCAGACTGGTCGTTGTACACCAATAGCATGACTCTTTCGTAAATGCCAAGTCCGAGATACATATGTAGAATCTGGAAGAAGAATCGATATATCGGGAGCGTTGTGTTTGTAGTGGACGGTTCCAAGCAGCCAATGATGTTTTTGCTTCGTATTCTTTTATGTAGTATCGCAGTGCTTTCAGCTGAAAACCATTTTCGTCCCACGGAAGTATGCCAGCTCGGTAGATCGGACAGCAACGAAATCAAAACTCCGACATTGCACATTCTCGGCCCATTCCCATTTTGCACCGTCTTCGACAATTGCTTTTATAGGTCGTTTGCATATGCCAAAGGCATATTTGATTTTTTTCTATGTACCTACCAGGCTGTGTAGATTGTGCCGTTGGGCGATCGCTAGTGCCGTCCAACAGTCCAACGCGTTGACAAGATTTGTCCACTGTCGCGATGGCGACGGTACAGCAAACATTTTTTGGTCATGCGGCCATACCAATTGTAATACTTCGTCTACAACGATATCTGCGGCTTTCGAATCGAGTTAGACACTTTGTCGACATATATACTAAGAGACTTATAAGCGCTATGACCCCTTGGAAGTTTTGACTTCGTATAAATTATTTTCAAGTTTTATCGAAAAAAATAATGTTATGATTTTAACCTCCAGCTTCTTCGTGTAAACAGCCTTGTGTTTCTTGACAATCATTTAAAAAAGAAAGTTCATTTTCAAAGTTCTTTGGTTCTCGAATAGAGCAATGACCGAATGCATCACAAATACGTCAATAATCCCTTGATGATAGCTAGTCAATGCCTATTTCTGTGCAAATTACTTTTGCTCTAAGCCAGTTTTTAACACTGTCAGCGAACCGAAAACCTTGAACCAATATGTTTGGGCAAAGGGGTGGCACATATTAAAATATACCTTGCATCCTTGTTGCATACAGGTAGGAAATATATATAATTTTAAAATTTTTCTTAGGTATGATGTGTATTTTTTTTGTGTTATTTGCATGCAATCCGATCGTTGTTACTGTTATTAAGTTATCTGTACCAAAACGACAATGGTCATAAATGAAGACACTAGGAGATTACATTCTACAGCACAAGTTCTTTCTACGTTGCTACGGCGCTTTAATATATTCAATACACAATTCAGGATTTCGTTACAACGGACACGTTAATGGTGACTTTATGGCATTTTAGGTGATAAAATTTCATGAACATGCAATATATTATTCTGACTTGATATTGCGGGCTTCCCAGAGGAATAATTCACTAAACTTCAGCATGTTGAATGCGGCTTAATGGCTCTTATGTGCCACATATTTTGTTTTGGCTGCATTCGTTATCACTTGTATTCGAATAAATGTGCAAATGCCAAGCATCAAAGAGATTGCGGACACAAGGCTAAGGATAACGACTTCAATCACTCGTATTACCATTGCCTAATGTGAAACAGTACAATTGTAGACATTCCCTTGTATCTTAGACCCCATGGTCAAGAAGGCTTTCACCTACCCACATTAACCTTGTGGATATAATATGAATTAAGTTACGATAAACTTTTGCATGTGTCTTAAAGAAAGCTATGTCAAACAAATTCACAAAGCTGTAACATGAATTGAACGTTTTGGATATTTGACTTTTTTGACTCCTTTATATCAATATCAAAAGATATCAATATACACCTAATGTGTATGTTATTTGCATTTACCTCTCTGTGTATAGCTTTGTTTGTTTTTAGAGATTATATGTCTGATTGTGTGTAACCAGTGCTTGTAAGGTATTTCTCAAAAAGAGTACTTAGTTCATTATTAGGAGCAGATGCTATAATGTACAGAATTCAGGAGATCTGATTGAAGCCTAGAGTAGCTTCGTAAAATTCATTCTCCCTAATTCCTTAACATGAGGAATTCCAGGGGTTTTCTCACGTATAAGTGTTATTGAAATATCACTATGCGCAGAATGTGTTTGGGTCATATTTCCTAATAGGCAGCATCAAATACCGATCTGCAGCGTAGAAAACCATATTGACAACTTATTCAAATGTGAAGTAAGAAAAATAATGCAAGTGTGCAATAGGGTCTCGTGAATGTGTGGTTGCTTGATGAGTAAAGTATTAAAGGAAAATTTGTATGGCATTAGAGCGTAATAAACGCTTTGATATCGACTGTGATCTAAAAGTCCGCAGAAATAAGGGAAAGAAAAACTAAAAACCAGCCTTAAGCATTGTTGTTTGATCCCTTGGGAAGCAAGGTTCTTTTAGACCCCCCCCCCCCTGCATCTTGCAAGAGAGATTTCAGTGGTGCGATATTGGATCACATTGTTTCCTTTCTCCCAATCTTTTGTTTAAATGTTTCAATATATTGGAGTTCTGTCTTTTTTATTTTCTATCTAATAGGATTTGGTTTATTTTCTATTCACTGGTTGTACTAATAAATGTATAAAATGAAACTCATCGTGGTTGGTTTGTTGTCACTATTCAGCTGACCTATTTCGGTAGATTTTTACTGACCTATTTCGGTAGATTTTTACTGACCTATTTCGGTAGATTTTTACTGACTGACCTATTTCGGTAGATTTTTACTGACCTATTTCGGTAGATTTTTACTGACCTATTTCGGTAGATTTTTACTTTAAACATGTTGGTCAACGTGGTTATATTTCAACATGTCCTTCAATGCTATTGATACAAATCCTAGTGATTCTGGGCCAAACCCACTAAAAAGTAAATGTTATTTTGGGTATATTTGTTGTTTATTTTTAACAGTACTTCAACTCAATATTAGCAATATCATGCAGAGGAAATAGTAGCTACGTGCCTTTCCCAAAGACACAATGAGGCAGACTATCCGGGCTGGAATGAACATTACAACAATTCCAACTGAATATATTGCCATAATAACCTCCATCATATTCAAAACTTTATATTTCTTTAAAAGACCTCTGTATTGAACAAATTCTTTTACAAGAACGTAATAATTTCGAAGCCTATAGTTGCAGGAGACCTAGAACCGTTACAATCTATTGCCAGGGATGGATATCAAGGTGGAATACTTATTAATTTTTGATCCCATTTATCTAACGATAAAACTGTGGTTCCACGCGTGCCATAAGTACGGACATTCTATTTATGTGTATGAAAAAGAAACGTTTGATTTATGACTAATGCATTTCAGCTTTGAGAGTGGCAACTGATTCAATTTACTCTGAATATAGCTTAGGCTGCATTACTGTATTTTATATTTTAACAGTTTTCTTTGACTGTTTTTTCCAACAGAAATGTAGTGCTACGTAATCATTTGGTCTATAATTACTTGTGCATTGAGAAATGATTTTGTCTGGTAATATAAATGACAGTAAAATAATCAATTTTACAACTTCAATATCCAGGTTTGCTTGTAAAATTATAGCAATAAAAAGCATAGTAACTTTCCAAAGCAAAGTGAATACAACTATAAGAGCAAAGTTTATTGTTTCAAGATAAATGGTGTGATACTTTTCTTTCTTTCTGCTGAACTTTGTTGGTAAAAGTTATGTTATTTATTAGTTAAGCACTTAAGAACATGTGAACAACGTCAACAACATTAAAGCAACGTTTGGTTTTGAGGTACTCACAATTTTGTCAGCTACAAGTTCACGTGCTATTATGTAGTCAATGTTAAAATTAGCAAACATACATTTAAAATTTACAACTTCTTTGCTATTCATGTTTTCCTATTGACAGCTTGCAAATACTTATTCATGATGCATGCAAACGTAAGAGTACAATTTAGTGTTGCCATGGTAAACAAAGTTTAATTGTCATATTTTTTTAATTGTAATTTATTTTAGGCAAAATCTGTGATATTTAACAGGTTGAAAAAGTTAATGCATTTCTAATATTGCGCTGTAAGATGAAGATATGGTTTAATTTTGTTTTTGTGACATGGTTGATTCTACGTTGGCAATTCTGTTGAAGAGATTGTGAACAAATCCAATTATTTTTTAAATAAATGGGCAAAATATCTAAAATAGCTATGACATCTTTTAAGTAAAGGTTTTACAACTCAACAAAATATGCAAGCAGGATAATAAATAGATTTAAAAAAAAAAGGAAATTATATTTGGTTTTAATAGACAAAAAATGTTATCCATTATTGATACTGAATTTTAGAAATGGAGACAATATTATAATTTTATTACACAACTAGACGCAGAGCAAGTATATCATGAGAAATAGATCTAGAAAAACAACGCAACCGTGTGCACAGTCAAAGGGTAAAGAGTGGGAGCATTATGCATATCTATTTTGTCGTGTAACCTTTGCTATATGACGGTACCTATACTGTGTCTAATTTTTCTTCATGACTGTAAATTGTGGTGATCTTCTATAAACAAAATAGTAAGTAGGTAATATTTTGGTCTATTGGTGTAGATTCTATATTGTATAGATATTACGCGATAAATAAGTACTGAGAGGTTAAATTTAACCTATTTATTTAACCCGTTGACGAGTTTGGATTAATTTATCATTTACTGGTGGGGTCAGTTGGGTTCTTGTACGAAGAAAGTTGTGTGATTGAGTATTTTAAAGATTATTCCTAGCACAAGAGGAAACGAGAATTAGAGGTTACGTAAATTCTCTTCAAATCGTCACTCCCAACACATCGTCAATGAAATCTGATGTTAAATATGCACCAAACGGATTAAACAGTTAGAAAGGAAATCATCAAAGAAAGAGATCAAAAGGAAAGAGCTATTATGTAAGTACATATGGATGGCGTGGAAACCATAAGTGTACAAATCAATAAAAAATAATTTTCGCTCTCCGTACAACACGTCATTTTCCGACCCCACCTAGTCGTTCTACACCACAATTATGTCCTACAGCCAAAAATGTATATCTTTACAAAAATCAAGATAAACTTTTAACATTGAGCAAAGTATTTGTTAGATCTAAATAAAAAGCAACATCAACTTTACTCAGTGTCTTAAGGAGTATTGATCATTGCATTCTTTACGAATGCTGATCAAATTCTTTTTTGCTAGCCGCTCACGTCATATTTATTGCTTTTTATTAGGAATTATGATCAAATATGTAAATAAAGCATTAAGTAGACTTAGAGATTCTATTATAAGCTTCACACTGTGCTTCTTTTTCAGTAAATTACAGTAGTTCCTGGAACCATTATTATCAATATAAATTACTACTTGCTTATTTCAAAATCTAATTAGCACATCTGACAGAAAGATGAATATCATCATAACCCTTCTTCCCGATGACTTGTACTACCTTTGTCACCTCCTTGTCTTGTACATAAAACCTAATGCTTTGGCCTAATATTGTTATTCCATCTTCTGTCCTACCGTTACTGTCTGGAAAATAAGAATTAGTCGGACATATCTTGATCAATTGTTGCCACTAAGTTAATTTGCTCGCAATGTTCTCCTGTATTCAACCGTAACAGCTGTATACCATTAAAGACGTTGGTAAGCATTAATTACCTCAGCCGTTGTAAGCTCACAATAACATTGATGTACTGACTCTTCTGACTCTTTTTATGGATCAAGTATTTGTACCTTATACCTTAATATGTATCCATTTATGATGTAATGCTACAGTTATTGGAAATATCATTCATTTGTTTCAAATATATATTGTTGTTGAATTCATTATTAGAGTCTTCATTGGGTAAAGGCATTGCATAGTTAGATATCAAATTTCGTATCTTAACGCAAACTTGAAAACTGTATAGTGACATTATTAAACAAGGAACACTTAGGCCTACTAGGTATAGTAGGAACTCCCATAACCACTTGCCGCCATAATTTCTGACAAGTTTTATCGATTTTGGCAAAATCTGACGTAACAATGTGCTCTGTATCTGTTCAAAATCAATTAATGTCAATTTTCGAAGTGTAGCTATTAAAACTTTAAGTTTGCAAAATACTGATTTTTAGAGTAGTACCTTTAACTGCAGTATTATACAGTTGTAGGATAACGATAATGTGTTGTACTTGTTATTTTTAATTGAAGGTCTATTAGTTTTCTTTTAAAGAAATAATTATGGAAGATGGTTTTCTTGCGTAAATCGGGCCTCTATTTACTGTTTTCCAAATTCAGATATAGGTTTTGCTTAATTATTTCTTTAATTTTCTATTTAATCCACTGTAACATTATTTCAACGTTGTTGATTTTACACTGTATATTTTATTTTCCATTTTACTATTTTATTAATCTGTTTTTCTTGTTGCATTTATTTAAGTGTACAATTGATTGGACTTCGTTCGCAACATCTAATATTTATTCATCAGTCTTTATTATGGTATATTTTAACGTCCACAACTTGTTACAAATAAAGGTTCTGCGAAAGTTGTTTCTTCATCATCTATATACCCACAGAGAACGTTCCTGTTACTTTAACCATTTGGTGCAAAAACTTCCCATATCAACTGAGTTTGGTTAAATTTATCGTAATTCTTTGTCAGTAAAGGTTTTATAGAATCGTTACGTTGTACGCGGTAAAACTCGTATCCAGAAATATTCATGCTTCTTTGAAATACCTTCTTTGAATTGCATCAAGATTTACATTATTTCCCTTATCTTTAAGTTTGCTCAAAATCTCTAGCTTGTATTCATATATATTCTACTGCAGTTAGAATCATTATATACTTTATTTTGTTTTCCTTTAATTCATTTGTAGCGTTACGTTTTTCATTTTATCTTCGTAAGTTTTAATTTATTTGTCGAGCTATAAAAAGATACAGGGTGCATTTGTTTATTCTATATATAGATCTGTAGCAATATTGACTTGTTTATTTATATTAATATCCATAAATCCATTTAAACCTACCAGTTCCTATTCCCAGCAAATCAGTAAATTTAATATTTTTATCCCTCTTTCTCTCACCAAACCCTTTTGTTTCAGGTTCTTTCCCTTGATTATTTCTATGAAAGTATCATCTATTTCATCTTACTCTTTTGTTTGCAAATTTTCAGTCCAAGCGTCTTTTGAAAAGTTAACACTGTCAAAATGGATTTGTATCGATCATTATAATATGCCCGCATTTCTTTCATGTCTGACTGCCATTAGTCATCCACATGATTTGCATGGACCCATAGCTACAGAGTTAGTTTCAGATTTGCTTGTACATTGTGAAGGTAGATTGTTCACTTCAACATTCTTTCAATTCATTTTATTTTAATTCTTTCGATAGTGCTTCTTTTTTGTCTCATTTTATTGAAATGTTTTTTAAAAAAAGATTTGTAAATTAAAAACCGGCTTCACTAGTGAAATTATCCAAAAACTTTAACACAGAGTTAGATTGCTTAACATTATCAATTGCTCTCCCTCCAGTGACGTGTGCTGGGTTTGTAATTATGTGTAACGCCATTCCGTAATTAGCCGTTGATTAAAGAGTCATTTCAGGAAAAATAATAACGCTTTAACTGCAGCTAATATATTCAACGTGTGATTAAATACGTAAAAAGGGTAATTATTAAAATTGTTTCGGATTGATAAAAGTATGGAAAATATTACGGATCAGCATATTATACTGAATACCATGGATATTATCTCAAAGGACTCTGTGATTATTACTCCTCAATTTTTCTTTTTCTTTCAAGCGTATTAAAAAATAATAAACTATCCTTCTAAATATTCTAAGATAGGAAGGCTGGTGGTGGGGTTAAGGCGGGTTTCTGACATTGTAATATTAAATAATTTGTTTTCAGACCTTTATTAATAGGTTTTATAAAATAGGAAGAAAGAAATGAAACAACAAAGCATGACAGATTACAGTATCTAGCTTCCTCCTAACTAAAAATGTACCGTATAGTGTCTTGACAGGCTTTGTATCGTTGGAATTGCAAACACCGTATTAAAACCCCATAGAACGGGTACACCTATCCGTTATGATGTTCCTGGTTCTTGTAGGTTACTTGTTGCAAGTTCAGTTTT